>JAJGRW010001016.1:18965-133965 GCA_025461045.1 Carex parvula | reverse complement strand
TGTGCAATCCCACATAATATGATCCATTGTCTCCACAATATCCCTCCCACATAAATGACACCCAGACTGTATATTGCAGCCTCTGTAAAGCAGAACATCTTGTGTCAATATTTTCCTATCTAGCATTAGCCAGATGAAAATCCTCACTTTCATTGGGGCCTTGATTTTCCAAAGTATGGTATGATAGGCAGATAAAATCCCCGTAATATGTAAGACCCTATACGCAGAGGAGCACGAGAAAATCCCCGTCGCTATCCATCCCCATTTATTAAAAACTCCATGGACGTCTATGGAGCACGAATAGAAGGGTTTTAATTTAATCAAATCCTTGATGAAAAAAGATCCACTAGTCTCCAGTTGGTCTATTTGCAAGGCCGCCGTAATACCATACAATGATCGAATTGTTTCTGCCCATAGGGTTATTGTCAATAGCCCATAACCACTTGACAAGTAATGCCTCGTTTTGACAGCTCAAATCAATGATACCCAAGCCCCCATTTTCTTTGAGGGTGCAAACCCTCTCCCAGTTCACTAAATAATTAATACCTTTGCAGATATCGTTCCCCTTCCACAAAAAACTCCTTCTCATTTTATCAATATAGTTGATGACCCCCACTGGAATCATGAAAGCTTGCATATAGTGTAGAGGCATTGCTGATAGTACTGCCTTTACCAGTGTAATTCTTCCTCCATAGGACAGGAAGCTAGAGGTCCATCCTTCTATTCGACGTTGTACTGCGTGAAGCATCGGCTGATAATCAATCTTTGTCGGTTTTCTGACCATTAAAGGTAACCCCAAGTATCTGATTGGTAACTGCGCCCTAGGTGAGCCCAAAATTTGTTCTATGACCGGTACCAGATTTTGGGGAATAGCGATTGGAACGAAGTTGCTCTTTCCCCTATTGATCTTGAGGCCGGTTAGGGCCGCATATACCTGCAGCACGTGACTAATTATTTTCAGGGTAACCGGATGTGCTTCACATATGATCAGTGTGTCGTCCGCATACTGGATTGTTCGCGGTTGTAGTCTCACCGGTTGAGGCATTAAAATCGCCACATTATGTAAGAATCTGCTAAGAAAATCTGCCACCAGAATGAAAAGCATTGGGGATAGGGGATCACCCTGACACAATCCCCTCTTATGTTCGAAAAACCTTGTGAGCTCCCCATTTACTCGTATGGTTGATGAATAAGTGGTCAAAACACTCAGAACTGCCGCAGTCCATCCCGGTGGAAAGCCCCGCTTAAATTAATGAGGAAGCACCAATCAATCGTGTCAAAAGCCTTTTCAAAATCCACCTTTACATGATTGTTGGTAGTTTCTTTTTTGAGCAATAATTGAGTAGCTCGCGTGCCGATAAGAATGATTCCATGAGGTATATATATATATATATATATATATATTATGGCGTCATGATATATATATTGTTGAAATTTATTTCTTGTTTCTTTTTCACTGGCAATTTCAATTCTATTTGAGCCCAAATACAAACTATATTTGTCCGGTTCAAGTAATCAAACAGGCCCAGTAATATATGTTCTTTAAAAGAGGAGAAAAGGCGCGCGGCTCTTTTAGTGTTCCATTTTGTTCCCCCATGTTATGGCTTGGAAAAACTGGGGCTTCAAGTAAAATATTTTTATATTAAAATAAAAAATTATAAGTAAATTGGTATTGTCTAATATTAATTACGTCAAATTAAGTATCACATTACATAAAAACTAACTAAAATAATAAAAATATAACTATTTCAATCATTCATAGTTTAAACATAGTACTTGTCACAATAAAACACTTTATAAAAAAAAAAATAGGGCACCAATAAAAATTAAAAAGGGAGGATATTTTTAGAAAATTCTGCTAATTAAAAACCTGCTAAATACCGCTATTTGTTCGCTATTTCTGCTAACTACTCGCTATTTTTCCGTTATGATGTAAAGATACTGCTAACAATAAAACATTAAATTGTATGTAATATAAGTTAATTACCAGTATAGCATCTATCCCCGCTAAAACGTTGCTAAAGCGGCCTCTATGACTGCTAATTAAATAACTTATTATATTACACGTCGATCATCATCATCCGCTAGCTAATTGAATTAATTACTGAATGCCTTGCGTCTAATTAACCCAGCAGAAGAAGAACATCGAATATAGTCACAGCAGTTCAAAACTAATGTCTATATTGTATACTAGAGCTAATCGATCGACCTAGTTACAATTTCTTGTTCTAAAACTCTCATATAAAGCAGCGCTGATCAGTGATCACAACCTATCCTGTTTTTTCTATGTATATTTAAAAGTGGATCTAACATATATACATCCGGAAATTTGTAAATGATCACTATTAATACACTAAGCCGAAATTGTCTTCCTGCTTGGATTGTGTGTGTACCACACTGGCCAGGACGGAGTTTGAACGCATATGTATATCAGCACCATATGTCCGATGTGAGGCATCGTTCTCATGTCACCTCTCTACAATCTTCAAAATTAAGGCCTGTATTCCACACAGTCTTGTCGGCATGAGCATGCATACACCTCGGTTCAGGATAAATATTGGGATTAGAGTTTGAGGAATGGATGGCAAAAGTTACTATTAAAGATAAGCGAGTGTTTTTTTTTTTTTTGAGGAAAAGCCCTTGGGCATCATTAATATTACCACTAAAAAGTTTAAATATTACATAGACCCTAAAAGAAAGAGAAGCTTTAAATAAACCAACGAAAGACCTAAAACAAACGAAGAGAAAGTGCCAGCTAAATGAAAAGAAATTTTTTTTTTTTTTTTTAATCTGCTCTATCTCAGGTTTAGCCCCCCAGCCCCTCTAAGATTTTTAAAACGACAGTGATGCCCCTACTTCCATCTTGAAAAATTCCGGATTAATGCTCTGATCAACCTGCGTTTGTGGCAGAAAGCACTGTAGGGGGGTGCCTCTTCCTGTGTTTCCCGTTCTCCTTGCCCAATTTGCGATATTATGTGAGTTTTTGACAGCCTCTCGCTGTACGTATTGTACCAGTATCCTATTCGGATTCGCCTTACAAACATTGATGCATTTCATTACTGATTCCGCTGCTTTCCATGATGGTAAGTGTGTAATGTCCCGCTCCAGTATTGCCGTGGCCAGGGCTTTGCAATCAGTGAAAATGTGGAACCTTCCTTCACATCTTGCGTTCAGTACAAATTGCAAGGCGATTTGCATTGCTTCGGTTTCTGCATGAAAAGGGTCTTGAGCAGCCCCTTTCCCAAACTGCATGTATACGAGGTCGCCTCGCCTGTTGTACACCATCATACCCGTTCCAGTCCCATGTACCGCATCCCACGATCCGTCGATTAGTATAACCCTTCCATTTGCTGGTATATTAATAACCTGTACCGCCCCCCTTTGTTGTACCTCCCCCCTTTGCTGTACCGCATAACCACCTGATACCAATACAAGTCTTGCCATAACCCTTCTAATATCCGGTTTCGTACCTTTGAAAATTTCCTCGTTCCTGACCTTCCACAACATCCACAGCACGTTACAAAAATACTCCAGTTGCTTCTGATCCAATTTGGCCGCCATTTCTGTTAATGTTGCCGCAAAGTTTAACGGTAGGCCTTCTACTTTTATAGGGATGTTGGAGGCAAACCAGATTGCTCGGGATACAGGGCAAAAAAAGAATAAATGCATTGCATATTCATTTTCAAGCCCGCATCTTGGGCAAACCGGTTGCATTCTCCTTAACCGCCGTGAGAGCTCCTGTGTTGTTGCCAATCCCCCCTGTAGTGCCCTCCAAAGGAAGGTTTTGATTTTCGGTATAATGCCTTGCCATTTCCAAATAGCTTGTAGTGCCTTGAGTGTGGCCTCCTCATATATCGGGTTTACCTGACCTCCAGTAGTTAACAATCTGTATCCTTCGCGAACCGTGTATTGCCCTGTTTTGGCCGGACTCCAGATCACTCTATCCGGCAGTACCGGATTCCGTACCGGTTTTGTCACTGTCCTTTGGATTTGTTGAAAGGCCTCCAGTCCCAAGAGATCCCTTATAACTGGCTCCTTCCACTGACCGGTACTGTGGTCGAAGAGATCCGATACCAACAGAGTAGGTGCTACACCCCCACCCGTTTGCCTTCCCCTACCCGTTAAATCCCTTTCCCAGCCCGGGTACCACGGCTCTCCAACAGCCCTGATAGATGATCCATCGCCAATCTGACATATCACCTTTCCAATGACATCCGGTTTCGCGTCCATTAAGGCTTTCCACAACAAACTTGCGCCTACCTGCAATCTGCTCTCCCAAAAGGAGCTGTTCGGATAATACTTGGCCTCCAAAAGTCGAACCCACAACCTGTCCTTAGCAGCTGCCATTTGCCAGACTAATTTGTGAATTAAGGCTTTATTAAAAACCCTGACATTTTTTATTCCGAGGCCCCCTTCTTCATATGGTTTGCAAATCTTATGCCAAGCCACCATGGCAAGATACATGTCTTGGTTGAGCTTTCCCCAAAAAAAATTTCTCATAATTCCTTCTATTGTATCCACCGTTTTGTTTGTGAGTTTTTCGATGCTCATGTAGTAAACCGGGAGCGAGGTAAGAACTGATTGGATCAGAACTCTCCCACCAGCATGTGACAAAAGGTTTACCTTCCAACCCGCTAGTTTTGTTTGAAACTTCTGCCCCAGCAGTTCCCCCGTGTATTTTTGTTGTGCCCGTCCCTTAGCTAACACGACCCCCAAATATCGCTCCTTTTGACCTGCCACTTTCGCTTGCAAGACTGTGAGTACCTCCTGTTTACTTCTTTCTTTACACCTTTTGCTGAACCAAACGGTTGATTTTTCCGGATTAATCTCCAACCCTGATGCACTTGCAAATTCATCAAAGATTGCTTTGTATGCCCTTGTTTCACCTGCCGTGGCCAACCCCATTACCACTAGGTCGTCGGCATAGATGGAGTGGGTTAGCAGTGGCGCCGATGGTGCTATGCTTATACCCTTGATTTGACCGGTTTCAGTTGCCTTGTATAACCTTTGTGTGAGGCTTTCCATAACTAAAATGAACAAGTATGGGCTTAACGGGCATCCTTGTCTTAATCCGCGGGTTGGTTTGATAAAGCCATCTCCTTGGCCATTAATTCTTACCGTAACTCGACCGCTGCCAACGCAGTTTTTTACCAACTCGATCATTTGGGCTGGGATGTTTATTCTACGCATTGCCTCCCATACGAATGGCCATTGGACCTTGTCAAAAGCCTTTGCCACGTCCGCTTTTAGCATGAACGCCTCCTCGGTATATTCTGAACCTTCAAAGGAATGTAACACTTCTCTTACCAAGATAGCGTTGTCCGCTATGCTGCGCCCTTTTAGAAATGCTGTTTGTTGGTTTGAGATAATGGTACCCATGTGCTGTTGCAATCGCTTTGCCAGTATCTTCATGAGCAGTCGGTACATGATGTTGCCGACCGTAATTGGGCGAAAATCTTTTGGCAATTCCGGTTCATCTATTTTTGGTATAAGCGCAATGTAGCTGGCCATCCACTCATCTGGTGGCATTCTTATGGTGAAAGCATTTTGTATTTGGTGTACTACGACCTCTTTGACTCTCTCCCAGTGGTGTTGTAGAAATCGAGCCGTAATACCATCCGGGCCCGGTGACTTATCCGGGCCCATTTGGAATAGGACCGCTCTAATCTCTACCTGGGACGGTAGGCGCATCAAGGACATTTGGTCTGCAGCCCCAATTTCCTTCCATCGTGCCGGGCCAACATGTCTAAAAAATTCAGAAGCACTACTATCACTTATTTGTTGGGGTGGACTGTAAATCCCCTTGAAATAAGTGACAAAAGCTCTTCTAATATCGGCCATGTCTGTTACCCATTCACCTTGAGCATTTTTAATTTTCAATATCATATTATACCTTCTTCGATTTGTTGCCACCGTATGGAAAAATGCCGTGTTTCTATCACCTTCAATTGCCCACTGTAATCGAGCCCTTTGCTTCCAGTATAGTTCCAACTCCTTTTCCGCCTCGTTAAGTTCTCGCAAACACGCCTCCTCCAAATCATGGTCTTGGTCGTGCGGATGCAAGCACTGGTTTTGGTACAAATTTTGCCTCCGCTGCTTTGATTCGGTTTTGAGGAGACCCGTAACTACTTGCCCAACTCCGGATTTTTTCAGCCATTTGTTGAACCCTCTGCCGCCATGTTGTGGTAATCGGCCCCTCTCACACATGCGCCCATGCATCAGAGAAACCTTCCGCCGTAAACCACCATGTCTCCATCCTAAAACTCTTTTTTACTTTTTCTTGGAAATTTGTTCTCAACAGAATAGCCCCATGATCACTGTGCCGCCTTGGGAGATGATTAACGTATGCCTGGGGATGTAGTTGTAGCCATCCCGGTGTTGCTACTACACGGTCTAACCGTTCGTGTATAGCATTAGACGAATTTCTTTTATTGGTCCAAGTGAAAGCTGGACCTTTGAAGCCCAGGTCTACCAAACCTCCTTCGAAAAGGAAATTCTGAAAGTCCCGGCAATTTTTGTTCAACCCCGATTCCCCACCTACTTTCTCATCCTCGTTTGCAATAGCGTTAAAATCCCCCAATACACACACTGATCCTCGAGCTGCAATGATATATAGAATCTGCCTCCATATTACTGGATTTCGGTTGTGGTTGGGATCTCCATAAACACAAACCAGATCCCAAACCGCTCCATCAGGTTGAGTTACCACCCCATGGATTATTGATCGTGACTTACTTATTACTTGCATTTTTGTGTCTCTATATAGCCCACATCAAACAGAGTCCCCCGGACTGGCCTCTTGCCGGCACAAAGGAGAAATTATCTAACGGAAATTGCTGAAAAATTGTACTACTTTTCCTTAACGAACATTTCGTCTCAGAAAGAAAACACACACTCGCCCTTGTTGCTAGGAGCATAGAACGTATGAACTGCTGTTTCCGGGGGCCCCCAATTCCCCGGCAGTTCCAAGATATGCAATTCATGGCGGTGGTGGAGACGGTTCCTCACCCGTCTCCACTTGTCTTTTTTTGCTAGCATGGAGTGTTGCCGGCCCCCGGCCACCAATCTTTGTACTTGCAGCTTGTTTCTCCCCATAACATACTATGGGGTTGGGCCCCGTGCCCGGACTCATTCTCTTAAGCGACCCCTGCTGGTAATGGGTTGCAATTTGGGCCACTATGCCTTTGTTTTTTTCATTCGGGTCTAGCCCGACTTCCAGATCCGGTCCGTTAAGGTCCATATTACCCCCTGTTGCATCTCGGCTGTTGTTGCCAAGGTGAAGTCCTCTCTGCCGAAGTGCCCCCCGTTGGGTCGTTGCATGGTGGGAGGGAGAAAAATACTCCCCACTAGCCTGCGTCGGCCCCTGCTTCTTTGGGTCCGCCTTTTGGGCCTGGTTGGCCTGGTCGGCCTGATCCGAGTATTTCGAGCTCATACTTGCCCGAGTTCGACGATTCATTGGTATCATGTTATGGTTGTTCACCCACAGTCCCACTCTTCTATTTAATAGTTGTGCTATGTCAGGACGATCCCGGTATTGTGGATCCTGTTGCAACCTTTCCATTCTCATCTTATCGGCACACATACTACTATCATGACCTAGCCGAGAGCAGTAGAGGCAGATTCTATTGACCCTCTCATACACCAGTAAAGCCGTAAAATTCGGCATATGCGGGTGAGTCACCTCAATTCTATCCTGCAACGGTTTCAGTAACTTCAGACAGTGGTGTGCCAAGTGTTTCGGCTAGGTTGAGTATCCCTTCCTTCGTAACGGCTTCAACTGGGATTTTATGCCACTGAGTATTAATAGCGACTTGTTTTACCTCTGGAGCCTCTAGGTCTGTTGGTCCATATACCCTCTTCGTTGCGATGGCATCCTCCCGGTAGTTCCACAGACCTCGGTGTAGCACGTGCAGGAGATCATTCTCTTCAACAAAATGAAGCAGGAAAGTATTTTTTGCCACCATTGTTATCTCTGTCTCCGGGTCTACCTCCCATGCCCTCATCATTGTCTTCTGAAAGTTTGCCTCAATGACACTTTTGTCGGTGACGACCATAGCCAGCGCACACAGTACCCAATCTCTTGTTCGCACCGTGCTGGGTGGTAGCTCCACCGAATTCAGAGCCGCAAATTGGGCAAGGAATTGTTCATCAGTAAGCTCCGTTTCTGCCATGGTAGTTTGGGTGAGTTGCTTAGTGAGCTGGTGTTGGGGAATAGTGTATCTTGCTATCTGTTGCTGATTTGTAACAGCCTTCTCTTGAGTAAGGTAGTTGGATGGTTTTAAATGCCAGTTTAAATCACTTTCTTTTTCGGCCCAGGCTGTAACCATCTTTTGGTCACATTTGATAGTCTCCTTGGCCTCTCCAGCCTCCTTTTTGTTTTTCCTGCATAGTTGTAGCAAATCTGGAGGATATTTATTAGGCCCATTTATGATTAAGGCCTCTTTTGCTGCATTTGTTCCAGGCAGGCCCTCTGCTGAGTTGGAGGGACCTGTACCTGCTTTCCCCTTTTGATCCCCGCGTGGCCGTCTCTCCCCTGTCTTCCCTGGTCTCTCCTTTCCACTTTTGGTGGTTGTATGTACCCCTCTGGCAGGGTCTGTTGGGATAAAACTGAGGTTTGTTTTGGTTTGACCCAAACCACAGGTCCATTTTCGTGCAAGGTTTACACAGGAGTTCAGAGATTTTAATGGGCTGGTTGTACTTTGGGTTGTTTGGAGTTTTGGTTTGTCTCCGCCAGATCTTATGTGGCGGCTTACTGCGTGTGCGCCAACGAAGAGAGTGCTAATGAACAGGTTTTGGCATGGCACATGAAAGTCTCCAATTTTGACGGCTAATGTATCCTCTGGCTTTGTCAAGGCCTCCCATTTGTCCGTTTGCGGTATATCTTTTTGCCCTTCCTCGTTGGTCGTGCAGCCCGGTGAGCCCGGTTCATGGTGGATCGTAGGTGGTGGTGGAACATCTTCCTCTGTTGGCCCTAGGGAGCCAGTTTGTGAACCGGCCGCTGACGATGAAGACGATGGTGGTGGGCTCCTCTGCACCCGGAAAAGCATGAGCCGCTCATGTGCTGCTATGAGTTCACTTCTCGCATCCTCATTATCTGCCGGTTGGTACTGTTCCTCCGGTGGGATGTCTCCTATATAGTTCCAGCTCATAATCTGAAAATAACACTCTTTCCAGAAGTTTGCATAGGGTAGCACCGTAGAGTACGGTATTCTTTTTGGGTCGATACATGTAATCTTGACATTGATCTCCGTTCTATCTTCTCCCCACATATTGTCATCATCAATATGATATGGTTCCCCAAACTCAGACAGCACCATACGAACGAAGAAGGGGTGCCAAAATTCCGGGGGGAATTCAGTAACCTTGATGTGCACATCAAACAGTTTCTGTTGGTGTGACGCATTTTTCATAGTATCCCATGGCTCGATTATCCACCCAGATTGATCTCCCCAGTCCTGTACCTCTTGGATAACCATATCTCTTGGTAATCCCGGGGGCAGCTGGATGCGGTATACATCTCGTGTTTGTTGCCGCTGTTTGTAGCTCTCGGGTGTCCCCCCATACCTCTCAGCCAGGTATGCTTGGACCTCACAGATAAACCCATTTCCATCACAGTTCCAATCCACTGCCGTGACCATTATAGACTTTTTGAGGCCTTCAACCAGGTACTCATGCACATTGTCAGTCGGGAGATACACACATCCCTTAGGCACCTGCCTTTTACTCATTGGGAAATTCCTTTCCATGGGTGCGTTTCTTTCCATATCTCTGCTTTTCTTTTGTGATTCCAACGAAATATTGATGTGGAGTGTTTTAGTAGGTAGAGTCGTAAGTATAGCTCAAGAGAAAAACAGGTATTTGCTCAGACTAAAAACTGGTATTGCGCCAACGAAGCCCGTAGTAAAAAACTCAAAAACAAACAGGTGGAGACTTATGCGTGAATAGTATAGGAGATTTAAAGTTGCAATCAATGCATACTGCGTTTGGGGTAGAATAGGGTGGGAGTGGTTGGGGATTTAATGCTGAGGAGAAACTAAATGTTGGAGGAGAAAGAGGGAGTTTTTTGCCATGGAGTTTGGCTCACGTTTTTTCTCCTAGAATCGCCTCTAGAATCGCCATCTTAGGAGCTTGAGTGTGGATGCAGAAGTTGAATAACAGAAAAAGGTAACCCTAATTAAGCTTCTTGCAACTACCATTATTCTATATGGATATTCAAAAGGAAATAGAGAGATACACTGTTATCCTTGATCCCAGAGAAAGCAAGAGAATTACTAAAAAGCGTATACAAGATTCCCTCACACATGCATTTTGCTACTTGCACTGCCAGTGGGAATCTTAAGCTTTTGTGATAAAAAGAAATATGGATACATGTCCGTTTACTGGCAGCCTGTATTTCATCAATTGCGAAATAAATGATGTACCAAATTGCCGAGTTAACACGCTGAATTGCTGAGTTAACAGAAAATTTGGAATAAGCATACAACAATACATAGGCAGAATTTATCTTGTCTTGTATTAATATATGAAGATTGATCTTTGAAGTGAACTTATTAAATGTCTCAAATTTGGAATAAGCATACAACAATACATAGGCAGAATTTAAGCAGATCCCATGCATTTTTTTGAGAAAAAAAAAAAAAAAAAAGATCCCATGCATTTTGAACTAATAAGTTTCTTTATTCAGTTAAAATTAATAATTGTTGGTGGATTTATTGGGTTGTAAATCTGGTGTACATGAGTCTCCAATTAATACAATGGGATATGATATCAATTATGAGTTAACATAGAAATATAATTTTCACATTTTTTATCATAATATTAAGTTCCCTCTATTGCATTATCTTAGCTCAGCATTGCATTGTATATGTTTATCCTTGAGGGCATGCAGATCCCAAATACTCCAATGATTTATCGCAAATCAGTCATAAAATTTGTAAGATAACTCTAATGTACATCTAACTTTTATAGTACATCCAACTCTTATGATACATATGTTTCAAAAATAATACTCAAATTAAAATTTTAAAATTGTAGATGTTATCATTAATTATTTAGAAAGGACTTGTGTCAAATTTTAATACAAATACATAACACTCGAAGAATGCAAATTTTATATAACAATAAAAAAAAGTACATATCAAAGAGTACAAAAAACCTATAGATATGTATATATAAAGTACAAATACAAATTTATAATTGCACACAACACTCGAAGAATGGATGTCAATCTTGTAAAAACAGCACAATGAAAAAAAAAACTATTAGTTTCACCACAAATTAAATTTGAACCTTAGACTTGAGGTCATCAATAATTTGCTTGCTTAAGATTCAATCTCTCTTATTCAATACATATATAGAACACTAATGTTTCATGTCCTTCTAAAAGAATTACCATGTTTACTTCTGATGTTTGACTTGAGCAAAAAATAGAAGGCGTACTTAGCTGTTGGAAACAATACAAATTAAACTTGAAGGAAGATTATGATACATACTAGTATTATGTATGCATTAATTTATGCAGCTCCAGCTTAGTTCCTTATTTCATGAAGCACTTGTTAGACTTAATTGAACAAAGAATACGATTGGATTGCATTTCCCCAAGATGAGGAATTGAAACTTGGAAGAGATGCTTGTGATCCACCTCCGTTACTTGCCATGCCGGTCCCATTGGTATTGGTACAAAAACCTAGAAGCCCTTCATTTTTTGAACTGAGACCCAGGTAGCTACTTACACCCAATTGAATAGGAAGTACATCTGTAGTTTGAAATGCTCCAGTGAATGGAATCTGCTGGAATTGCATCTGCATTCCGGAAAGTCCGAGCCCTACATTTGATTCTCCAAGATTCGTGCTCAAGCTGGATGAAATGCCAACGTGATGGATATTACCATTAAAGTGTATATGCTTCCCAGTACGTGCTGATGTGGCATTGGATGAGGTTGGTTTTTGTCGTTTATTGTTACGGCGTGACCCACCACCTACGGGTACATTGCGTAAGGTGCCACCACGTGTCCAGTAACGGCGACAGGTGCGGCAGAAGTGCCGTGGCTGGGAAACAGAGTTGTTGTTGAAGTAACAAAATTTGGTGTTTGTTGAATCGCATCGGGGGCACTTCAGACCAGATTCTGGGTGTGGCAACCGAGATAGACGAATCTGGTCTGTGGTAAGAGAAGTAGATTCTGGTATGAACAAGTTGGGTACCGGGTTGGGTGTTAGTGCAATTGGTGGAAGCTGAATTGCATTGTAATATGATCTTGCAGAGTTGCTTGTGTACGTGCCAGGTGCATGAGGTTGTTGCTGCAGTTGTTCATCAGAAGTGTTAGACAAAGATAATGTAGGAGATTAAGAGATTTCTCTTGTACACCTATAGATGGAATTCTATATATAGGTAGAGCTATGTTTCATCAGAAAAGGGGACATGCAATTTATTGATCTATTGCTTTAGATGTTTCAAACATACTAATGCTTTGTGATACTTTTCTGAGAAAATAAAAAGTTCAAGATCAGAAACTCTTAACCATGTTATAAGCTACAAACCTAAAGATGGCCATTGCAAAGAAGAGAGAAAATTCTCTTTTGTGAATTGCTCTCTTTAGGTTTGTAATCTTCTTTATCTTTTTTAAAGATGACAGGAGAGAGAATGGAAATAAAGTAAATAAAAGGTGACGCAAAAAGGAAAAAAAAATAGGAGGAAATTTGTATATTCTCCTAGATATGCATACCTGGTTCCAATTTGAAGGATCTACATGGATAGGAATTGAGGAGAAAGCCATGGAGGCTTTCTTTGTTTTCCTTTCTTTCACTTCTGTTGTTTCCTTTTTTCTTCTTTTGAGAAAGGTTGATTGCTGCTTAGAGATGGTGGAGAATCATATGTAAAGAGAAAAGAAAAATATTAGGAGCTTTATCTTTATTCAGTTGCCTTTATAATTAATCAATATTCTATGTCTATAGGGTTGAGAGAGAGGCTTAGAGTGGAAGAATTATGTGAAATGGTGGGAGCAGGATAGTGCAAAGAAAAAGGTGAAGAAAGAAGAAAACGATGCATGTCTGGAGACCAGAGGTCCCCCCCTGACATCAGAACAAGAAAGAAATTGCCAAAAAAATTCAAAGATGGAATGCCTTTAATTTTAGGGTTCAATTTCCTCCCATCTTTGGAGAACTAACATTTAATTTTGTGCTCTTTATGTGTGGAAGGTTATAGGTCGGATAAAATTCCTTTATAAATATTAATGAAATAGTCCGGTGATTTTGATCTCCAACCTTTACTAAAAAAAAAAAAAATAATCCTACCTTCTTTGTAATACAGGGGCTTCTTTTTTTTTTTTTGAAAATTTGACAAAGGTAAATTACATCCATCATTTTTATCTCACTCGGTGATTCCGGTGAGTCATTCTATCATCCTATCTATTTTACTATCTAACAGTGTTTCACCCACATCTCAAATTCATGTATTATTTTTCCGACGAGCACCCTTGGTGGCATTTTACTGTTTCGAAACACAATGCCATTGCGGTGCTTCCACAGTAGCCAGCATGCTGCACTGAGTAGTACTGGCCTATTAATCGTGCTGAATCTGTTGCTTCGAAGCCGTAATGAGTTGAGCCAGATATCCTGAACTGTTCTGCCATTTGCTAGTATTCTGACTCCGACTCGTTGTTGCACCCCCTGCCAAACTCGTTGTTGCACCCCCTGCTAGTATTCTTAATCTTTCTAATGTCTCTAATTTTCTATGGTTTTGGCTTGAACTTCTTTTTTGTATTGATATGATATGATATTAACTAGCCTGTGCGCCTACTATATATTTCAGGCAAGAAAATAATAAAACAAGATGCAAGGTCAAATGTTTTGATAATTGACTTGGGAGCAAAAATTACAGAAAACTTTGTGTACATGTTGACTAACTGTCATTGCATTATAATGTTTCTTAAAGAATTTCGTCAAATTTCATATGTGCAATCATCACTATATTGTACAGATCAACTCTCTGAATTTTGCTTGGAAATTTTAGTTTTGAAATACATTAAGGAGTTAAGGAGTAAGGATTAAATATTAATTCGCACGAAGGAGTTCATGTTCGGTTGTCTTAATCCGTAAATAGACACTAAGGAGGCTTAATCTAGAGGTAGAGGTGCCTTAAGACTTGGACATAGATTAAGATTTTGGACTAAATGAGCCCAAAGGATGATATCTTAATCATTTTTAAGAAATTGATGAGATCTTAAACATTTAGTCGACTAACGAAACTAAATGAGGTTTATGGAAGCTTAAGGAGGCTTATTTTCCCCTTGCCAAACAACACAATTAGTATATATAGGTCTTGAAAAAATGAGTATAGCTCATTGGATTTTTGAAGAAAATTAGAAGTTCCAAAAATATGGCTCACAGTTTGTGTGCGTATTGAATTATGCTTCCCTGTACCGGTTAATTTTCAGGCAAGGGGATCGGACTATATCAAGATTCTGATAGATAAAGGTGTATGCGCAAATATCAGAGCAGTAATACAGATTGCAATATTTATAGTTTGGAGAGTGCGATGTGCCAGATTGTTTACTGGCAAGGAAAAGACAGTAGAGGCATTGATAGAAGAAGTTCAGACTCAATGTCGCTTTGAGAATTAGAGTAATAAAAGGCTAGGATAGATGCAGCAAAAACATTTATATATAAATTTCTCATTTCTTTTAAATTTTCTGTTACATTTTTTTTTCTTTCTCCTTTTTGTAACATACTGTCACCCTCAGATTCCTGAATACTCATGTAACCAGTTGCGGTTAATATATATAAACAGGAGTCATTCTTCTTCTTAAAAAAATTTGCAGACATTAACATGGTGCCATTTTCGTTTTTATAGATTATGTTTGAAGGACCAAGTACTATACATTATAGATATGCGCAAACTTGTAATTCCGACACTGCAATCTACTTTTTTTTGAGGAAAAATAGAGGTCATGCCCATTTTTGATTGATGATTAATCGCAACACTGCAATCTACTATATGAGCCTTTCCATAAGTGGTAAATGTTGTGTATGAAAATTGTTTTCTTCTCCTTTCAAAAAAGAAAAAATGGAAAAACCAAAAAAGCAACAAACAGCCAGCTATCGCGTGGAGACGCTGTGTATAATAAGGCATGAAATGGAAAATATATATATTCGTCTAGATTTATTATTAGGAAAATATATTCGTCTAGATTTATTATTAGGGAAATAGGTTCTACACAGTATCTGACCGAAATACGGGGCTTCAAAGTCTTTTAACTTTAAAAAGAATCAAACTGTCCATTTTTCTGAGGTTTGAAGTAACCTCTGTTGTTAATGCATATGATTGGTAGTTTCTTTTTCTCAATTGTACTCTTTGAAGTACTCAAACCTGTAACTATAAGAGTAGTTGAGCTCGTCAAAGGTCAGATATTCAAAAGACATCTTAAAGAGAAAGATCATGTTGTAACAAACAACATTAATTGCAAGACATTAGAAATTGTCAAAAAGAAATACCCATGATAAAAACATTCTTTCTTCTTTAATTAATAGTCAAGGACAATATCTTATGAACTTTTCAAGTTGTTAAAGCATATCTTGTGTTCTCACATCTCCTTGGTTATTTTGATTTACTCAGGGGTTCTCACCTATGTGGCTATTTTTTATTATTATTTTTTTTTGTATTGTGCACTGATGCAAATTTGTTGTTTAACATGCACTTCATTCTCTGTGAAAGGTATAATTTTGTGGAGAGCAATTAAGGAACCTTTTCGCGGTACGGTCTTAATGCATATATACTTCAATATCAACATATGTACAACATTAAATTCAATATCAAAATCAAACATTAAACTTGATATTAGTAGTATTAATTGTTGTTGTTTTTTTTTTTTATGGTTAGCGGCAATTGGCGTTAACAGGTATATTGATTAAGAAAAATAATTACACCAGAGTTCGGCATATCCTGCTTTACTCTCTCTATATGTACAGACGCAAGCATGGACTGCCTAACTGAAATAAAATTAAAAGTTAAAAATAAAATTGGAAAAACTAGCCATTTTCCAACCATCGGTCTATCTCCAGTGTTGTGTCATTGATGAGATGACCCACCGAGCGCCGCTTGTTAGAAAAAAGTCTTCTATTTCTCTCCCTCCACAGAGCCCATGCTCCTGCCGCTCAGATTACATTCCAGCGGTTTCGTTGATTTGGTAGCATTGCGCGGCCTGTTTTTGTCCAGATGTGACGAACGCTAATTCCATCCAATGGTGGAATGTTGTGCTGCGCTCGCAGTCCAGACCAAAAACTGGACGCGAAGTTGCATCCCCACAGCAAGTGATCCCTTGTTTCCAATTGTGTAGCAGAGCACAGATGGCACCCTACTTGCACCGAGCACCCTCTGGAAAGTAGAACTTGTTGTGTCAAAATTCTGTTGTCAAACATTAATTGTTGTTGTTATTATTGATTAATTATTATACTATTTATATCGTTACTAATAATTTGTTTGCTCTCTGTTGAGGGTAGTTGGAGACAATTTTAGTTGGGAGTCAGACGCACTGTCAGTTCTAATAAATCATAATTAAACTGTGGGGCTGTGGGCTTCAAAACTTTTATCTTGTTTCAAACAGTTTTTAATGTCTCTATGGTCTCTAGAGTTCCAATTAATGATTCTGATATATACCATATATATGTTTCACAACACACAGACACATATATAGTTAAACACACTTACCCAATCAAGTAGCTAGTTTCAGTCTACTCATAAATAAAGAGAAAATGTTTCCATCTACTGCTAACAATAGATCGATGTCTGTCATGTTCATTTTCCTCAAAGTGTGTGTGTGTGTATATATATATATATATATATATATGGGGAAGGTTCAAATGCCTCCATTTTTTATGCCTCCACCATACTTCTATTTTTAAAATGTTAATAACTCAAAATTTAAGTCATATACGTCAAAATAAAACGGTTATATATGATCTATGTTATTTTCTGTATGTGCTCATAAAAAAAATATCACATTTCGGTTTTGTTTTTATGTAAATCAATAAGTTGAAAAATCAACGTCTAGAAATTAACCACATTAGTACGTTTTTACAAGCTCTTGATGACAACCAAAACAAAATTGAAATTTGATATTTTTTTTTACACGTTCATAGATAAAATAGTGTAGATCATACCCAACAATTTTATTTGACTTTTCAGTTTTAAATTTTGAGCTATTAAAGTTGTAAAAAATGGAGGCATGATAGAGGCACAAAAAATAGAGGCATTTGAACCCTCCTATATATATATATATAGAGGAGGGATCAAGTTACAACAAATTTGAGTTACAACAATCATTTTTTACATTTTGAAATTCCAAATCGTCGATCCAAACCGTTCAACATGATCTCCACAATAAAATGTGTTTCCAGATCAAATTTTACATTTTTTTGAATTTTTTTACTATTTATTAAGATGGGTACAAAATTCAATGGTCTGAATTTGACTAGTAAAATACTTAATAAATAGTAAAAAAAATTCAAAAAAATGTAAAATTTGATTTGGAAGCACATTTTATTGTGGAGATCATGTTGAACGGTTTGGATCGACGATTTGGAATTTCAAAATGTAAAAAATGATTGTTGTAACTTTGTTGTAACTCAAATTTGTTGTAACTTGATCCCTCCTCATATATATAGGGTAGAACTAGGGTGCTCTTGATTTCACCAAGCCCTTGGTGAACTCAAGTCTAAAACCCATCGAATCGGCTTCAAACGATGAATCCGAACTGTTGAAACCCGTCTACCTTACGAGTGATGCGTCTACATGCAAAAAATTTAAATTTTGAAATTAATTTTGCATAGAGTCAAGTGGTCAAAAAACGTTAAAAAATGAATGTATTAAAATTAATTTATTAACCTTCTAATTTTGACCACTGGATTGTATCCTAAATTAATTCGAAAGTATAAATTTTTACATGTAGACGCATCACTCGTAAGGTAGGCGGCTTTCAACGGTTCGGATTCGTCGTTTGAAGCCGATCCGATGAGTTTTAGACTTGAGTTCACCGAGGGGCTTGGTGAACTTAAGAGCACCCTAGTTCTACTTCTACCCAGTATGTAGATGCTGTTAGTATCTCGTGAATCCTCCAGTTAATTTAATAGATGAATTGTTCTAAATTTTGGTAATTATTTTTTTTTTAATTATTTGAAAATAGACAATATCTAAGCTATTAAATTGGTCAAATCCAATTTGATTCAAGTGGGGAACAATTTATGAGATGAGAAAATTCAATCAGAAGTTTTGTACGTAAAACATCAATACAGAGAACAATTCTAATTTCCCTTGACAACTGGAAAGAATTTAGTTAAGATCCATCCAACACATCATCCTCTGCCCTGTCAGAAAAAAAATTAAGAGAAGGTTGCTGAAAAAAGGAAAATAAGACGACATTAATTTTCCTTTTTTCGGTTGCTTCTTTAACTTTCACGTGTGACCTTGACCCGTGCAATGCTTCTTTGCTTAATTTCTAGCTACTGTGGGGGTGGGGGCGCTAATAAGGTCATAATCGATCCCAATCAGTTGGGCATTATTGTAACATGCAATTGCAATCGTCCAATACGAACCGAACATGTGGTATTGTGTTTTCAAATAGCTATTTAAATGCGATTCAAATTAAATGGTTTACATCTTGTATTATAATAATGGATAATGATATATATATATGAGCAAAACTAGGGTGTGATGTGCTCACCAATAGAGATTGGTGAGTACACCTCCAAAAGGCTATCGGATTGACTTCGAACTACGAATCCAAACCGTTGAAATTCATGTACTTCGTGAGTGGTGCATGTACATGCAAAAATTTTAAAGTTTTAAATTTATTTAGTATATAGTAAGCGGTCAAAACAATGATGAAAAATGAATACATAAAATAATTTAAAAAATAACATATATAATGTTCATTATTTTGACCACATAAACGTAAGTAATATTAATTTTGAACAATGATAAAATATTAGCGCATCTGTGTTAATTTAGTTTTCCCCTAGTTAATGATGAAATTAATTAAGAGACAACGGTACTTCTTGGCCAGTTTATTGACTGGAGTCTTCTCTGCGAAATTTAGTTTTTTTTTTTTTTTTTTTTGAAATACTTGATAGAGACTATCAAGTTTGAAATTAATAAATGTGTTTACATCACAATCCTACACAGCTTTACACATATTTGCTACTCTCTCGGTATTCCTATACCCAATGCCTGACCGTGATTTGAAACTTAGTTCCTTATATCACTTTATTGACGTAGAATACTTTTTTTTTTTTCCAATGCTTTGCAAAAGTGTTTCAAAGGCTCACACACAAATTGCTGCCAAATATTGAATATCTACCGCTATAAAGAAAGATTCTGAGAGAAAAAAATTACAACTTTTCTCTAATTTTCCTTTCATGGTTGTCCATAAAAAAATGCATGTACCAGAATTTGACAAGATATTTAACCATTAGTGATTCAGATTCTGATTCAGAAAGACAATTCTGAGAAAGTTGTACCCATTGCATAAACAGCTGGTTTCAGACTATACCGGATATTACATTCCAAAATTCAAACCATTTACTATTGTACCACTTTTAATTAAGCAATGCAACAAGCCAACAACCATTTGAGAACAACATGGTTGTGTGTAACAGTGTAAATAGTTGCCCTTAGGCATCAGCTAGGAAATATTCACAGCTTTGGAGGTGACCCATGAGTGTGTTTACCTGATGATAATGGAGGAGGTGATAATTGAGATCTTGACGAATTTTATATTGAATAGATCTCGAGAAACTTAGTACAGAAGAGGTAAAGGTTTGAAATTTAAGTATTAACCCCATGTTTGGTTGTGGCCTAAAGATGGCCTAAAGGTTTTAGGCCACTGTTATTCCATCAAACATGATTTAAACTAATTGGCTTAACATGGAATAGCCTAAAAGTTAGGCCGGCCTAAACGAGCCTAAATTAAACCACCTCTTGAGGTGCCTTAAATTTAGGCTTCAATTTTACGCCACTGGGGCCCACTGTCATTCACCTTCAACCATTTCACCCCTCTCCTCATTAATTAGTAATAATATATTATTAGTATATAATTAGTATATTATTATTAGTATATAATTATATAATTAATATCTTATATTGTTAATATATTAAATAATAATTATAATAATATTATATAATTAGTACTTTTTATTAATAATTATTATTAATATATAATTATATTATTAATATATTAAATAATTATTATAATATATTATAGTTATTATTAATATATTAATATTATATAATTAGTATCTTTTTATAACTAATTATTATTAATATATAATTATATAATTAATATGTTATATTGTTAATATATTAAATAATTATTAGCAATAATATTAACATATATTATAGTTATTATTAATATATTAATATTATATAATTAGTATCTTATTATTAATAATTATTATTAATTATATAATTATATAATTAATATCATATATTGTTAATATATTAAATAATTATTATAATAATATTATAATATATTATAGTTATTATTAATATATTAATGTTGAGTCCGGCTACTATAACACTAGTGTCATTCCAAACTAAATAACACCACATCTTATACTATTGGATCTATTTTAATATTCGTGCAAAACACTAGTGTCATTCTAGTCCTATCTTGTACACAAATATTAAAGTAGATCCAATGGTATAAGATATGGTGCTATTTAGTTTGAAATAACACTAGTGTTATAGTAGCCGGACTCATTAATGTTATATAATTAGTATCTTTTTATTACTAATTATTATTAATATATAATTGTATAATTAAAATGTTATATTGTTAATATATTAAATAATTATTAACAATAATATTATAATATATTATAGTTATTATTAATATATTAATATTATATAATTAGTATCTTATTATTAATAATTATTATTAATTATATAATTGTATAATTAATATCATATATTGTTAATATATTAAATAATTATTATAATAATATTATAATATATTATAGTTATTATTAATATATTAATGTTATATAATTAGTATCTTATTATTAATATAATTATATAATTAATATCTTATATTATTAATATATTAATATCATATAATTAGTATCTTATTATTAATATATAATTATATAATTAATATCTTATATTGTTAATATATTAAATCATTATTATAAAAATGTTATAATATATTATAGTTATAATTAATAATTAATATTATATAATTAGTATCTTGTTATTAATAATTAACTAACTTAGGCTTCCAAAACTTTAGTCCTCCACCAACTCTAACCAAACAAGGAATACTTTAAGCCGTGGTCTAACTTTAGACCTCAACCAAACATAAATAATTTAGGCCGGCCTAAGTTGGAATAACAACTTAGGCCACCTTAACTTTAGTCCACAACCAAACACCACCTAAGAGTTGAATTCTGATGTGAAAACTCAATTCAATAGGTAATGATACTTTCTTCAACAACTCCAACTAGAATGTAGACTATGTCCACTTGGGTTTTAGTTATATGTTCAAAGTACAAGGACTTTTGGTTGAAAAATGTACAATCTAACATGATTTTTATTATTAATATGATAGATATAAAAACTTGATTAACTATTTAATAAGAATTCATTCAATAAATCTAATGAGTTGGATCGGACTGCATCAACATTCCAAAAAAATGTGGAAAGAAATAGTGGAATGGGTCTCCAGTCAAACTTGGGAGACTTGGGAGATTTGACTGGAGGGTTAAGTTCAAGGGCTATCATCATCTCTCTAATAACAAAAATTATTATTATTATTTTATTATTATAGTAACATCAGCAGCGACCGCAACAACCGACATTTTTATTAATATCCAAAGTTAATTAGAAATTAATATTTATGCTCAGAATTCCCGACTTTCGCCAAAAATACCCTAACCGGCCATAAAATGGCCGGCTTACGTAAACCGGCCATTTTATGGGCGGTTTACTATTTTTTTTTTTTTAGAGACACTATGAAGAGAAAAATAATGAAATCTAACACTGAAAATTCAAATTTTTTATTTAAATTATTTGTTAGATTACTTCTATTGATTATAATTAGCATATTTATACTAAAATACACTAGATTACTTGAAATTATGTTGAATTGCACTATAGTACAATAAATTATGTTAAATTACACTAAATTACGTTAAATTACAACAACTTTGCTAATTATGCTGAAATACGGTCAATTACGCTAAACTACGCAAAATTACTCTAAAGTAGACCGATTTTGTGTCATCTTTCATGAATCATAAAAAATAGTAAAAAAATTCAGAAAATAGAATAAAAATTGGTATTCTACAAGTTCATTATGTAACTAATTTACTGAGCTACTTAGATTGAATAATAGAAATAAAAATCTTAATCGGAAACTTCAACTCAAGTTTTGAGGCTCTTTCCTTAGTTTTTTGGCAATTCTAAATTTTGAAATCTGGCTTAGCACGGACGCATGTGTCTTTACGCAAGCTTTCCTGAAAAGTGGTCATTTGATGAAATCGGACACTCGAGCGCCGTTTTATGACCGTTTGAAATTTCGTCGTCGTTTTTCGCCTTTTCAGTGAAGATATCGTCCATATTCATATGTAATTTAGCGTAATTTACCGTATTTTAGCGTAATGTAATGTAATTTAGTGTAATTTAAATTAATATAGTGTAATTCAACATAATTCAAGTAATTTAGCGTATTTTAGTATAAATATGCTAATTATATATCAAAAGAAGTAATCTAACGAATAATTTAAACAAAAAAATTCAAATTTTCAGTGTTAGATTTCATTATCTTGCTCTTCATAGTGTCTCAAAAAAAAATAAAAAAAAGAGAGTAAACCGGCCATAAAATGGCCCGGTTTGGACATTTTGGCGAAAGTCAGTAATTCTGAGCATAAATATTAATTTCTAATTAACATTGGATATTAATAAAAATCTCGGCCGTAACAACAACAATAATTACGACAGTGACGTCATGATGATTGTAATTAAATGAATCAATAAATAAACTGTGGTAATAACAAAACAGTATATATAGCAAACCTAGCAATTGCCCAAGCACTCCATTTAGGCAAGGATTGCCTTACGGAATTTCAAAATACACTGTAAAATTTGTCCAATCAGATTCCATGATTTCGTTATCTTTAACAAAAAAAAAAAAAAAAAACAGTAAACTCAAAATCTTTAAAACCTAGTTTAAATGTACTGTGAAATTATTTTTTTAAAGTACTACCATAATGAACTACGAATACATGGTCATCATCCAAAAATCAAGAACTCCCAAGAAGCCAAATTTAATCAATGGAGGTAACTAGAAAAACCTATTATCCTGGCCGAGGCGTTGCAAATGGTAATTAATTGTTCTTCCAGAATTTTTTGGCCTTCCCTTCTGCAAAACCAAAAATGAAAGACTTGTAAGAGCTTTTACAATTTCAACCTAACAATTTACTCTATTTGGTAGTTCACATGAAAGATTACAGTCTTTTCTTTGAATGCAGATGTGATGTCTGGTGTATGAGAACAGTTTGGGTCCGATGGGTTTAGGGACCATCCGATTCACTTTAAGATTCGTGCGCACAAATCTTAAAGCATACGCGAAAGTTGGAGGCGCAAATCTTAAAGCAGATCGGAAGGTCATCGAACTCATCGAACTCACTTTGAGTCCGATGGGCATCGGACCCAAATTGGTTCCCTGGTGTATATGTTGACAAATAACACATTTAATCTGGGCAATAGTTGACAGCCATGCTTTTATATGACATACCATGATCCATAATTACCGATTGACAATTCCAAATGCATAAAATTTTGGAAGTAATTTCTTGTGTATACATGTGTGCAGGAGGGAGGAAGAAAGTTGATGAGGACAATTTTTATAGAGGGTTCAAGGACAAATACATTTTCTTTCTGCACACACACACACACACACACACACATGTTATCTGCAGTTCGGAAAGGAAAGTTTGTGATTTTTGGCTTTGGAAGGGCATAAATGAAATTGTATCCTTGTGAGTTAAGCCAAAATTTACATATCAGGTGGCAAATATACGAATTTCAGGTAAATTGCATTGGATCTGATTGCAAAAAGATCCAATTTTAAAAAAAGGTCGAGTGCGACAATTAATAACATAAGAGTATGTGCCTGATTACCAGTCATATCTGCCACTTGGTACTAGCCAGTACTGTTATTCTAGGTATAGGAGATAAAACAAGGAAGAAAAAAGACATGGTTTAAAATAGTTGCAACTGGGAAAAAAGTGACCTGAGCCTCAGCACAAGCAACAAGAAGATCCTTGTATTTAGTGCATTTATCATCTTTCTTGTTGGAGAACGGAGCAACCGACAACATTGTTAGTGTTATTTTTCCTCATGCATATGCCTTGACCTGGTGACTTCTTAAGATACTTAAGTATCCTTTCAACAGTCTCAAAGTGACTGGCTCTAGGTGCATGCATGAATTGACTTACCGAACTAATTGCAAATGCAATATCTGGTCTGGTCACAGTTAGGTAAATTAATTTACCGACAAGTCTTTGATATTGTCCTATATCTTTCAATGGTTCACCAATTTCAGAATCAATTTTTTTGTTAGGTTCCATTGGGGTGTTGGCTGGTTTTGCACCTAACTTACCAGTTTCCTTTAGTAGGTCAAGAACATATTTCCTTTGAGATAAAAACAAACCTATGTTTGAATGAGCAATTTCAATTTCCAAAAAATATTTAAGTTTTCCTAGGTCTTTAATGTCAAATTTTTCTTTTAGATAATTTTTGACATTTTTAATTTCTTCTTCGTCATTTCCAGTAATAATAATGTCATCTACGTATACAAGAACTATGGTTGTTGTGGAATTTGTATATTTAATAAACATAGATGAGTCTGCTGAACTCTTAACAAAATTATGAAGTAAAAGAGAGTGACTGAGTTTGCCATACCATGCTCGAGGAGATTGCTTAAGTCCATAAATTGACTTATGTAGTTTGCATACAAGATTATTGTCATCATTCTTGTAACCTGGTGGTAATGACATGTAAACCTCTTCCTCTAGTGTTCCTTGTAGGAACGCATTTTTAACGTCCATTTGGAACAAACTCCACCCCGAATTCACAGCCACAGATAACAGAATCCTAACAGTGTTCATTTTGGCCACTGGTGCAAAGGTCTCTTGGTAATCTATGCCATACGTTTGTGTAAACCCTTTTGCTACCAATTTTGCTTTATATCTTTCTATTGTTCCATCACTTTTATATTTTATTTTGTAAACCCACTTACATCCTACTGGTTTTTTTCCTTTAGGTAGAGTCATAATGGTCCAAGTTTGATTTTTTTCAAGTGCCTTAAGCTCTTCTTTCATAGCCTTGAGCCATGTAGGGTTTTCTTTAGCATCTAGGTAATTGGTGGGTTCACTTTCTTGTGAGATTGAGGTCAAAAACGCTTTGTGGTGTGTTGTGATATTATCATACGAAATATAATCTTGAATAGGATAACTTACATTGTAGGTTACATAATCATGTAACTTGGATGGTGGTTTTGTTGGGCGACTTGATCTTCTAGGAACAATTTCAGAAGAGGATGCGGCCTCTTCTGAGGAAGCCTCAGGAGAAGCTTCGGCTTCTTCAGAAGAGGATGTGGCTTCTGTACCATTTTCTCCCCCTGAGCTCAATTCCTCTTCCACATTATTTTGCTCAATTGTTCCTTAAAAAAATGTTAGTTCTGGCAAAACAATATTATTCCTAGATTATTCTTGTTTGTTAGAATTGTCCTCATTATCTTTATAGAATGGCACATTTTCAAAAAAGGTTATGTCTCTTGAGATGTATAATTTTTGTTTGATGGGATCATAACATTTATACCCTTTCTTTTGTGATGAGTATCCTAAGAATAGAGTTTTAACTGCATTTTTATCTAATTTATCTAGCCGTTTAATATGTACAAAACACGTACACCCAAATATTCTGAGATGATCTAAATTTATTTTTCTATTATTCAAAATTTCTAGGGGACTTTTATAATTTAAAACAGTGCTAGGTAACCTATTAATGAGGTAAACAGCCGTGAGCATAGCATCGGACCAGAATTTTTTAGGAACATTTGATTGAAAGAGTAATGATCTAGTTACTTCTAATATGTGACGATTTTTTCTTTCAGATACTCCATTTTGTTCAGGCGTATTTATGCAAGTTGTTTGATGTAAAATCTCTTTTTGTTTTAAAAAATCAGAAAGTTTTTTATTGATATATTCAGTTCCATTATCGGACCTAAATATTTTTATTTTATTGTTATATTGGTTTTCAACATAAGTTGCAAATTCTTGAAACTTTGAAAACACTTCATCTTTTGTTTTTAGTAAATAAATCCATGTAGTACGAGAATAATCATCAATAAAGGTAACGAAATATCTAAAATCATTATACGAATTTAAAGGTGCAGGTCCCCAAACATCGGAGTGAATCAATTCAAGTATTCTAGAGGTCTTACTTTCAGATAATGAAAAAGGCAGCCTGATTTGTTTGGAAAATCGACATACATCACAACAACTAGAATTTAAATTTGATAAAGAAAATAACTTATTTAGGATTTTATCGGATGGATGACCGACCCTATAGTGCCATAGTCTATTAGGTTCTATACTAGCATTCAAACAAGCTTTATTTGGAAAATCTAAAATATAAAGTCCATTTCTTAATTGGCCTTCACCAATCTTCTTCTTCGTTGTTTTGTCCTGAAATGTCACATTTTCAGATGAGAAAATAACATTGCAATTTAATTCTTTAGTAATTTTACTTACATATAATAAATTAGATTTGAAAGTAGGCAAATATAATACTTTAGATAATTTTTTTGAAAAAAGATTTGCATCCCCAATTTTTGTCACATGTACTTTTGAACCATTTGCTACTATTACAAGTTCAGTATAATGGGGTTCAATTGAATTATATAAAATTTGAGAATTTCCAACCATATGGTCAGTGGCTCCTGAATCTACAATCTATATGTTTAAAGTCCTAGAAACTGAATTATTATCTGAATTTAAACAATTACCTGTAAATTTACCTGAGGAACGCTGATTTAATTCTTGCAACAGCTGTGTGATTTGGGCTTGGTTCAGCTGGTCCAACACGGTTTGGTTCACCTGGGCCGGTCCAGAGAAGGTTGATTCGGGTCCGCCCCATTTCTTATTTTCGGATCCGCTCCCTTCACACGCCATTGCCTTCTTTTCTCCTTCTCTCTGTCCCGCTTTAGGGTTGCCGCCCTTCTCTCCCTTGCGCTTTGGTCGGAGGTGTGGGTAGAGGAACCAACACCTCTCTACCTCGTGGCCTTCCTTCTTGCAGTTGGTGCACTTAGCGGCTCCCCTCACCTCCGATCTGAAATTAGGATTTCCCCCTTTTGCCGCCATAGCTTGATTCTCGATTACCTGGTACGGTTCTGTGTGCATGGCTTTACGCCTTGATTCCTCTTGCTCTATTGTGGCTACTACACTATCTAATGAAGGCAGAATGGGACCAAGAAGGATTTGGGTACGGATTTGTTCAAAACTTGGATCTAAATTCGCTAAAAGCTGGTAAATCCTATCTTGTTCTTTTCTTTCCCTGATTTTTTTCGGAGTCTGTTGTTTCTGGTATATGAATATCTATCTCATCCCATTTTGCCTTCATTGAGCTATAGTATTGTGTGAATGGCTGGTTATTTTGTTTAATTTGCACAATATCTTGTTTGATTTGGAAAATATGTGCAAAATTGTTTCTTTTGCCAAACATTTTTTGAATACTAAACCACATTTCACAAGAGGAATTTGCATAACAAAATAACTCACTGATATTGGGTTCCATGGAATTGAGTAGCCATCCCATGATTGTGTTGTCGTTGAGCTCCCAGTTATCTGGATCTTTTTCGGGTTTCTTCTTTTCACCAGTGACATATTTGATTTTGGCTCTGCCCTTCAAGATAATGGTCATGGCCCTAGACCAGGGAGGTAATTCTTCCCATTGAGGAGGATATTTGTAAGTTTTGGATTTGCGCTGGTGTCAATGGGACTGTTCTGATTTTTGGGTGTTGTCTCTGTTTCGATCTTTGCCATCTGAGGGGTTTTGGGTGTCCTTTACTGGCACTTGTCGGAATTTGGTTCTTTCCGGATCTATTGATCCCGCTCTGATACCATAATAAAATTGAGAAGGAAAATGATGAATAAAACTTTCTTGTATTTTATTCTGATTCTTACAAGTCTATTTTATAAACCTTGGTCACAATATGACTGTTGCCTTGTTGCCAAATTTACAATATGACTGTTGCCTAGTTGCCTAATTATAATTGCTAAGTATGGTATGAGATTACAGCTGGGTACTAATTATTCTGAGGCCAGCTGTCGGTTGCTCTGTTGCCTTTGAGTTATGATCGATGAGGATATTCTGAGATCATGTTGGAATCACATTCCTTTTGTGTATTATTCTCAATACCATCGGACCTACTTTTAGGTTCAACGAGCATGATGATCGTCCGATCTAATTTAAAATTTGTGCGCCCAAAATTGAAATAGACTTGCATGAAATTTAAAGCGTTCCGTACGAATCTTAAAGCAAATCGACGGTGATTAAACTCATCGAACCAAAGTAGGTCCGATGCCCATCGGACCTACTCTGAAGTGTTCTTGTTGTTTAAAGAGAGACAGCCGAGAAATTGCAGCATTTCCTTCATGCACGGCTTCCCAGCACCCCCAAATTTTTTAGGGTTTATGTACATACCACCTGCCTTGCGACCAATTCGGATCCAGTGAAGTAATTCAATCTTTGGATTTTGGATCGAGACCGTCCGATTTGAATCTGCGAAAATCCATCTGTGAAGTGAGCGCACACATCCTAATGACGAATTCGAATCCCGAAACGATCTCGAGCGACGAATTCGAATCGGACGGTCTCAATCCAAAACCCAAAGACACTTTAGGGGATCCGGACAGTCTTGTGACCCATTCTACATCAAGGATTTTTTTTTAAAAACGTAATTAAAATAATTAATTTTAAAAAAACAACATGATTACTGTTTTCTTTACAAAAAAACATAAAAACCGAACTGCCAATTCGGTCTGAAGGGTTTTTTTTTTCTGGACCGAATTGGCAATTCAGTCTAGCCTTTTTTCACAGTTCCCCGACAATTTCTGTGTGGCCTTGCGTGTAACTCATCCTGGACCGAATTGGCAATTCGGTCCAGAGATTTTTTTGGCCCAAATCGAATTGCCAACTCGGTCTGGGGGCCCTTTTTTATTTTTTTAGAGACACTGAGAAGAGCAAAATAAAGAAATCTAACACTGAAAATTTGAATTTTTTGTTTAAATTTATTTGTTAGATTACTTCTTTTTATTTATAATTAGCATATTTATACTAAAATACACTAAATTACTTAAATTTATGTTGAATTACACTATATTACAATAAATTATGTTGAATTACACTAAATTATGCTAAATTACAATAACTTCGCTAATTATGCTGAAATACGGTAAATTACACTAAAGTAGACTGATTTTGTGCCATCTTTCATGAATCATTCAAAATAGTAAAAAAATTTGGAAAACAGTAAAAATTGGTATTCTACAAGTTCATAATGTAACTAATTTACTGAGCTACTTAGATTGAATAATAGAAATGAAAATCTTAATCGGAAACTTCAACTCAAGTTTTGAGGTCCTTCCCTTTGTTTTTTGGCAATTCTGAATTTTGAAAAACAACGTAGTGGTCACTAACGCATGCGTATTTTCGCAAGCTTTCCGAAAAGTGGTCATTGCTGAAATCGGACACTCGAGCGCCATTTTATGACCGTTTGAAGTTTCACTGTCGTTTTTCGCCTTTTCAGTAAAGATATTGTCCCTATTCATATGTAATTTAGCGTAATTTACCGTATTTTAGTGTAATGTAATGTAATTTAGTGTAATTTAACTTAATATAGTGTAATTCAACATAATTTCAAGCAATTTAGCGTATTTTAGTATAAATATGCTAATTATATATCAAATGAAGTAATCTATCAAATAATTTAAACAAAAAATTCAAATTTTCAGTGTTAGATTTCATTATCTTGCTCTTAGTAGTGTCTCTAAAAAAATATATATATATGTAGACTGAGTTGGCAACTCGGTCTAGGCAAAAAAAAAAGTGGACCGAACTGCCAACTCGGTCTGGCCCCTTTTTTTATTTTCTGTGGCGTTCTTTCTACAACCCGGTGAGAAACAGCTGGACCGAATTGCCAATTCGGTCTGGAAAAAAAAAATCCATCAGACCGAATTGGCAGTTCGGTTTTTATGATTTTTGTAAAAAAAACAGTAATCATGTTGTTTTTTTTAAATTAATTATTTTAATTACGTTTTTAAAAAAAAATCCCTACATCAACAACCAAAAAAACATTAAAAAATTAGCAAACGTGAGACATTACTAACTCTCCAAAAAATTGAAATATCATTTAATGGTTCTGTATTTCTTGAATCCAAAACATACTAAACATTTGAGAAAAACGGTGCATTGGTTCAATTTGGATCTCCAACATACAGACGCTTCTCTGATTGCTTAAAATAGCACCCTAGTATTAATATCATAATTACCCCCACACCCCCACGGATTTTTTTTAAAAACCGTAATTAAAATAATTAATTTTAAATAAACAACATGATTACTCGATTTTTTACAAAAACCATTAAAACCGAACTGCCAATTCGGTTTGGACATTTTCTGTTTCTCTAAACCGAATTCAGTTCGGTTTAGACGTTTTTCACAGCATTTTCGCTACCCGCCACAAAAAATCCGAAAAGTGAGCAAACCGAATTGCCAATTCGGTTTAGGGGCTTTTTTAGCCTAAACTGAATTGGCATTTCGGTTTAGATTTTTTTTTTTTTTTATACACTAAGAAGACCAAAATAAAGAAATCTACACTGAAAATTTGAATTTTTTGTTTAAATTATTTGATAGATTATGATATGAGAAGGGATCAAGTTACAACAATTTTGAGTTACAACAAAGTTACAACATCCATTTGTTTTATTTTCAAAGTTCAAATCGTCGATCCAAACTATTCAACATGATCTCCACAATAAAATGTGCTTGCAGATCAAATTTTACATTTTTTTGAATTCTTTTACTATTTATTAAGATGGGTACAAAATTCAATGGTCTGAATTTGACTAGTTTTTGTAAAATACTTAATAAATAGTAAAAAAATTCAAAAAAATGTAAAATTTGATCTGCAAGCACATTTTATTGTGGATATCATGTTGAATGATTTGGATCGACAATTTGGACTTTGAAAATGTAGAAAATGAATGTTGTAACTCAAAATTGTTGTAACTTGATCCCTCCTCTTATGATATATATAATTAGCATATTTATACTAAAATACGCTAAATTACTTGAAATTATGTTGAATTACACTATATTAAGTTAAATTACACTAAATTACATTACATTACGCTAAAATACCGTAAATTACGCTAAATTACATATGAATAGGGACGATATCTTCACTGAAAAGGCGAAAAACGATGGCGAAACTTCAAACGGTCATAAAACGGCGCTCAAGTGTCCGATTTCAGCAAATGACCACTTTTCAGAAAGCTTGCAAAAATACGCATGCGTTCGTGCCTATGATGCCGGATTCCAAAATTCAGAATCGCCAAAAAATAAAGAGAAGAGCCTCAAAACTTGAGTTGAAGTTTCCGATTAAGATTTTCATTTCTATTATTCAATCCAAGTGGCTCAGTAAATTAGTTACATAATTAACTTGTAGAATACTAATTTTTACTATTTTTGAAATTTTTTTACTATTTTTTATGATTCATGAAAGATGGCACAGAATCGGTCTATTTTAGCGTAATTTTGCGTAATTTAGTGTAATTCAACATAATTTATTGTAATACAGTGTAATTCAACATAATTTCAAGTAATTTAGTGTATTTTTTTTGTTTCTAATTATAAATCAAAAGAAGTAATCTAACAAATAATTTAAACAAAAATTCAAATTTTCAGTGTTAGATTTCTTTATTTTGCTCTTCTTAGTCTCTAAAAAAAAAAATCACCTAAACCGAAATGGCAATTCGGTTTAGGCTAAAAAAAGCCTGCCATCTTACACACAACGTTACAGAGTTTGGGGTGAGGAATTGTGAAAAACGCCTAAACCGAACTGCCAATTCGGTTTAGAGAAACAAAAAATGTCCAAACCGAATTGGCATTCGGTTTTAATGGTTTTTGTAAAAAATCGAGTATTAATTATTTTAATTACGGTTTTAAAAAAAAATCCCACCCCCACACTCTGAGATTTTTATTAATATCCAAAGTTTAATAGAAATTAATATTTATGCCCAGAACTCTGGGTTTTCGCTAAAAATGCCCAAGCCGGCCACAAAATGGCCGGCTTACTCGTTTTTTTTTTTAAGGCACTATGATGCAAGATAATAAAATCTAACACTGAAAATTTGAATTTTTTTGTTTAAATTATTTGATAGATTACTTCTTTTGATATATAATTAGCATATTTGTACTAAAATACGCTACATTACTTGAAATTATGTTGAATGATACTATATTAAGTCCACTAAATTATATTACATTACGCTAAAATACAGTAAATTACGCTAAATTACATATGAATAGGGACGATATACTCACTGAAAAGACGGAAAACGACGGTGAAACTTCAAACGGTCATAAAACGGCGCTCGAGTGTCCGATTTCAGCAAATGACTACTTTTCGGAAAGCTTGCGAAAATGCGCATGCATTAGTGACTACTATATTGTTTTTTGAAATTCAGAATTGCCAAAAAACAAAGGGAAGAGTCTCAAAATTTGAGTTGAAGTTTCCGATTAAGATTTTCATTTCTATTATTCAATCTAAGTAGCTCAGTAAATTAGTTACATGATGAACTTGTAGAATACCAATTTTTACTATTTTTCAAATTTTTTTACTATTTTGAATGATTCATGAAAGATGGCACAAAATCAGTCTACTTTAGTGTAATTTACCGTATTTCAGCATAATTAGCGAAGTTATTGTAATTTAGCGTAATTAGCGAAGTTATTGTAATTTAGAGTAATTTAACATAATTTAGTGTAATTCAACATAATTTATTGTTATTCCAAGTAATCTAGCGTATTTTAGTATAAATATACTAATTATAAATCAAAATAAGTAATCTAACAAATAATTTAAACAAAAAATTCAAATTTTCAGTGTTAGATTTCATTATTTTGCTCTTCATAGTGTCTAAAAAAAAAACGAGTAAGCCGGCCCTTTTGTGGCCGGCTTGGGCATTTTTAGCGAAAACTCAGAGTTTTCGGCATAAATATTAATTTTTATTAAACTTTGGATATTAATAAAAATCTCGGCCCCACACTCTAGAAAAACAATAGTAAGCAACAAACAAACAAATAGATAAAACCAAACCATCTACAAGGAGATAGGTCAAGGCTCCATCCATAGTACATTTTGTACACAATTTATAGGTAGTACTCTCATAATTTTCACGTTTTAAATCACTGTGATTACTTGTTATGTTTTTCACACAAAAAGGAGACAAGACAGAAAAAGACAACAGTAACATTCTAGGTGGTTAGCACTGCAACATTAAATGAATGGTCGAGTCCGCATACAGTGGATATACACATCATAACAAATGGAAGTAATCACAAGTTAATTGAAACCAAGAACTCTGTAAATATATAATTTTGTGAGTAATTGAATCAGTAGCTCATCAAAGCTACTATTTTAAAAAGGGAACTATGAGGAATTTAAAAATTGTAAATTCCATCAACTTAGCTAATAATTTTATATTAAAAAAATTCTTTGCCTCATGCCAACAAGTAATTAATAAGAACACAACATTGTATGCTAAATCTTTTAATCCTGGCTCTCTAGCATCTATATATATTTGAACAGCACAACTTCTTTCATTCTGAATACCTGAACCACCTCGTAAACCTAAGAACAATTTCATCACTACATAAATAGACAACTTAAAAGTTATCAACCATTAAACAATGCTATCACAAGGCAATTGACAACAGAACAAACAATACGAGCTCTCAGGAGCAACGCAGCAAACACCTTATTAGCATAAAATCACAAATCAATTTACTGAACAATTAATTACCATTTGCAACACCTCGGCCGAGATAATAGGTTTTTCTAGTTTCCCAAACTGGCCCGGTCCAATGAAAACTAATACCCGAACTGGCCCGGCCCGACCAAAAGGAATTTATTTATTTTTCTCAGCAGCCCCGCCTACGCCCCACCCACCCGGCGAACCGACTTAACTTTGCTATCCCAAATATCTCTTCCAATAATCAATCAATCAGAGATTCAGAGCCACCTGGGTCGGTCGCAAACAACTCGAAGGAAGAAACTACGCAACTCGCAAGGTGAGTCTCTTCCGATTCAAGTGTTAATCTGCCTCAAACTAGGGGTGTTCATCGGGTCTGGTTTGTTTGGTTTTTAACCGAACTGAAAAAGTTTGATTCAAATGATTTGGTTTTTTGGTTTAATTGAACCGGTTCGGTTCAATTTTTAGTATTATTCGGTTTCTTTAGTTTGGTTCGATTTATAATTTTTGAAAACCACCATAACCGAACCGATCGACCGAAATCAGACTAAAGCGCTGAACCCTAGCGTAATCAAAACAAATCATGTCCCGTCGTCATCGCTCCCAGCCCCCCTCTCTCTCTCTCTGAGTCTCTGAGCGTTGTGCAGTATCCAGCAATGGTGTCTTTGCAAAATTCGCTCCAGCGACGGTGTCTTTGCAAAATTCTCCCCTCTATTACTACTTGCCCTCATTTTCTCAACCTGATTTGGGTGGAAATAGTGCTCACCAACACCTACTAGACCAACTTTGGATAAGGCAAAGCAAATTTCCTCCCCCGTAATTACTTGTACCTAGTTTGTGAAGCTTTTTATGTATGTGGTTTGAAGGATTTTTTAGGTTTTTGCTTAATTGTATCAGTTTACTAGTTTATTGAAAAGAATTTTATTGCTTTGTTCTTATTTTTCACGCACATCTGTTTCATCTAAATTTTATATCTATTTGTGATTTTTTGTATACTGACATACTATTTTGAGGGCTTAAATTAAATGTAAACCCTCTAAAGGTGCAGAGGTTCGCTACTGGCTTGTCGTTGTGCTGACTCACATTCATTGCTTTTTTTCTTGTAGACCTCAAAGTATCTCATTCTTTTTATACACTGTTTGATGAATTGGTTGTATGCTATGTTGCACGGATACGCCAGTTTAGGCGCCGTATCGGATACCGATACGCGCCCGATTTGGCACCGATACGTATCTGATACGCCAGCTGGCTTATCCGGTTACGTGGCGTATCCTTACTCGGTCGATATGGTAGCCGATACGCTTTGACTCGCCTGGATGCGCCTCTGGATACCATGCGGTCCACTGTGCACCGCGCCAAAATCACACGCACCGCGTAGGTCCACCGTGCACCGTGCCAAAATCAACTTTTTTTTTGCTGCTACCGTGATTCGAACTTGGAAAGTTAGGCATAACAACCATAGCCTCCTACTACTATGCCACTGTAATGTTGTTGTTATAATAGAGTACTTATTATATTTAATATATATTTCGCTATAGTAATGTTTTGCTCAATTTGATTCATATAAATATAATTAAATTAATAAAAAAATATTATATATAATAAACGTGTCGTATTCTTGATTTTTGAAAATTACCGTATCGCCGTATCCGTATCGTATCCGATACGATACCCGTACCCGTATCCGTGCAACATAGGTTGTATGTATATTATTGTACCGAATTACTATATATGCTTGTATCTTCTTTTGGCTTTTCATGTTGATTGTTTTTAATTTAGTATCCAATTAGTTAATAGGTTTGAACCCATTTAACTATTTGAACCCGATTAGTGTCCTATCTTGACCAAAATTATCAATCTGCCTCTGACCAGGGGCGGACCCACATGGTTCCAGGGGAGGCAGCTGCCCCTTTCTGAATTTTGTGTTTTAGTGGAGATCTATCGGTCCCAACTAACTTTGCCCTATCTGAAAAAAATTTTACCTTATGTTTGATTTGTAATTCGAGTTAAATTTAGAATTAAAATTGAAATAAATTTGTTAAATTTTAATTGGTAATTAGAATTATAAGTTAGAGCATTAGAAATTACAAGTCAAAGCATTGTAAAGTATAAGTTAAAGTATTATGTTTTATCGAGTACGCAAATAGTTAATGAATTTAAATCCGATTCGATATTTTTTTTCAGATAGTTAATATGATTTCGCAGATAGAGGCAAAGGAAGAGACTACCCAAATCTACTTATTTCGCAACAACAGTCTTCTCCTACTACACCGTCCTCGAAACTACTCCCTTGACCCTTGTCCTTGCGGTTCACTCTGAAATTTTAATCTTATGAACAACTATTTTTTAAATTTCAATTATACATTTCATGCAGATTCAATTTGTGCAAAAATCTGAATTCCACGCAGATTGAATCTACTTTTTAATTTGACAAGGCTTATTAGATATAAATAGCTTCTCAATTTTGATTACTAAGTTGAATGAAAGAAAATCCACTCTAATTATCATAAGTTTCCACTCTAATTTCTCCAGTCGGTGCTAATGAGACAATCGGCACATTCAGCACAACCACTGTTGGTGCTTTCGGTCCAGTCAAAGCAACCAGCGGTCCACTCGGCCCAGAAATTTCATCAATAGATTTGGGCCGAATAGAGGCCCAGTCGGCGCAATTTTTCCAGACAGCTCAACCAGCGGCTTTGGGCCAGACAGATTTATTAAAACCATTTTCGGGCCAAACACAGTCCCACTCAGCGGACTACCTGGGCTACCTCTATGAGGATGGCCCATTACCTATACTGGAGTCCGAAACAGACTCAGACCCATTTGCTTTTCTGTTTAAGGAGGGCCCTCCGCCTGGATTTGAAGAGGGCTTTAAATTACCAAACAATTTAAGGAGAAGTCCTAGAATAAAAGAGAAAGAGTCAGATCATTACATCTCCCTAGAACAGAAGGCCTGCAGACTGATTGGAGCAGAATTTGTTGCCCCGTCACCAAAGAAAACTTACAAGAGGAAACCTCCAACTGCGCAGAAGGATCACAAACTGGAATACCTGCGCACTACCGAACCGTTATCTGCTTCTCAGGCCGAAGTTGTGGTGAATGCGGCAGGGATTGTTTTGAAGAAGAGTTACACTTCAAAATTGCAAAACTCAAAGGCTCGGAGGTGATCAGAGTCAAAATGATGATGATTTACGTAGGATTTTGGCTTAGGTTTTACATATTTTCTCACACTTATGTTTAATTATTTAGAGAAAAAGGCTACTGTCACCCTTCTTTAAGTTTTATTGCAGAAAACAGGTTTTGGGACTATTCTACATCAAATGGAGCTAGAATCGGGTCAATCGGATCAGCAACGCTTATCGACTAAGACCATGTTACGGCCCGTATTGGTTAATACGGACCAGGCATAGCACAGGCTCAGAAGATAGCGCAGGAAGTTACAACCATAACTGCCAAGGTCCCATTACGGACCGTATCACCTTGATACGGTCCGTAACCGAAGGCGACTCTTGGGAAATAACTGCCGACAGCTGTTTCCAGATCAATTCCTTGGCTTCCAATCAACTCCAGACGTCCCTACACTCCTATAAAAGGCCCCTGGACAGAGGGAATAGATATCTTTGTAATTAGGGTTAGATTTGATTAAAGAGAGAAGAGAGGAGTGATTGTAACCATGCCGTTTCGCGGCTAAGTTCCTTTTCTTAGGGCTAGGCAGTAAACCTTGTTACTCTTGATGTTTTGATATATATATTTCTGTTGATTATGATTTCTTGTTGTTGTATCGAATATGCTTTTGTGATTTACTATCTCTTCACCTAATTTCAATGATCTAGTTTGAGTTTGTTAGGGTAGTGACAGTACTTTAATAACTCGAAAGAACTATTTGGATGAGTTAGCCTCGTTGAGATCTATTAGGTTTATGTGAAGAAAACCTTCGCGGGGAAGCCATAAACCAGAACAACAAAACGCATGACCAAATTCCATCATTTGCGTAAGGTAAATCACAGTGATCTGTGTAGTAATTTGGGAGATAAGAGACCCGATAGTTGCGTAAGATAAATCGCATTGTCCTGAGTAGAGTCTCGATGAAAGATCTGTCATTCTGGCGTAACATAAATCGCAGTGACCTATGTAGTTATCTTTCATAAAACAACAACAGGAAATCAGACGCAACAGGAATATATTGTCAAGACGGATTGAGTGGCAACGGTGTGCCGAAACCCTAGGAATTCTCATCTCTATCTTTATTTTAATTACTTTTAATTGTTTCCTAATTTACATTGATCAACAAACATCTCTCAAATTTCAGATTTCGTCTAGCCTTTCGAAAGGTTGTGATTCGATCGCTCAAGACACTGAACCAATATTCCCTGTGGATCGACCTCGCATATACTACTCGATAAGGATTGTGCGCTTGCAGTCCGAACCGATAGCATTTACGAGTTTATAAATATTAAAAGAAACATTGCTCTCTTTTGAGTGATCAAGCTTTTTGGCGCCGTTGCCGGGGAATAACGGTTCATTGTGCAAGGCCTCGAAAGACGCCCTTGTTTTGACCATTGAATCCAATTAATTAGAAACGCCTAGATTTCTTTTTACTTTCTTTATTTTCATTTTTCTTTTATTTTTAATTTCGTTTTTCTTTTTTTTTATTTTCTTTCTATTTTCGGTTTTTAGTTTAAATTTCAGATTTTCTTTTCTTTTTTTAGGAACATTGCACGCTGGCCGAATCATCCGTACGAAGATCCGAGAGGATTGCTAGTAGGAGAGGACAATTCGCTTCCAAATCACCGATAAGAACCAATCATAGTTCTTCATCCAGTAATTCTGAAGGCGAAGAGGACTCAGATTCGATCAACATGAATATCCCACCGAACGAACCGATTAACAATGGAGTTCACGATGCAGCAAGACCCAAACTTCTAAGAGACTATTGCGTACCGCGCGCGAATGATCCTAATTCTAGTATAAACCCGCCAACTGTTACAAACCGTAATTTTGAGATCAAACCTGCTCTCATAAATATGGTTTCACAACAGCAATTTGGAGGATTGCCACATGAAGACCCACATCTTCATTTGTCAATTTTCCTAGGGATATGCGAGACGATAAAGATCAACGGAGTTACCGATGAAGCAATCAGGCTAAGGCTATTTCAATTCTCATTAAAAGATAAAGCAAGAGCATGGTTGTTTTCTTTACCGGCCAATTCTATTCAAACTTGGGACCAATTGTTTAATATGTTTATTGCAAAATATTTTCCACCGTCCAAACTTCAAGGTTTAGAAATGCAATTACTAATTTTGAACAAAGAGATGGTGAAACATTGTGTGAGGCATGGGATAGATATAAAGATATGTTAAGGTGTTGTCCACATCATGGTCTAGAAAGATGGCTGATTGTCCAAACTTTTTATAATGGTCTAAACCCTACGGATAGGTTGTCTATTGATGCTTCTGCAGGAGGAGCAATCATGAACAAGGAACCTGACGAGGCTTACAACCTAATTGAAGAGATTGCAATCAACCAACACTACTGGATCCCTGAGCGAAAGAAGCCAGCGCCAACACCTGGCATGCACCGAGTAGATGATATCTCTATGCTGAGCGCAAAGATTGATGCTTTGCAAATGGCACTTAACAAGCAGACCAAGCAGCGAACGGTAGCAGCAGTCAATGCCGCAACAGCATGTGGCTATTGCGGAGGAGCGCATGAGATGACCGAATGTATGAATATGACGGAACCTGAGGAAGACATGGAGCAAGCAAATGCAATTGATAACAGCTTTCGACCTCAGCCCGCCTACAACACATACCATCCAAACAACCGAAACCATCCGAATTTCTCATACGCAAACAACCAAAGGCCTGCTGCACCTCAACAGAACTACCAACCACAATCCAATTTTCAGCCAAGATACAATAATCCTCAACAGAATTACCAACCAAGGCAATACAATCAACCGCAGCAACCAGACATCACATCACTAATGGAGAGATTCCTAGAGAAGCAAGAGAAGGCTAACGCCGAAATCGCACAAAAGATCGAATCCTTGACAAACCGCAACAAAGACTTAGAAGACAATGTCTCTAAGATGGCAAAAGAACTCTCAACTATCACACGTGGAAAAGGCAAATTTCCCGGGCCAACCGGAAGAAAACCCAAGAGAGACTTGCAAGAGCATAACACTAAGGAGCGGTACAGCTTATCAGGGACCTCCCATACCCGATCAAACTTCCGATGAGATACATGCAGAGCCATCACATTCAGAAGAGTACGAGCCGCAACCACCGGAGCAGCCCGTATTCGAACTACAGACAGACCTTACTCAGGAGAAGAATGACACCGTAGGTGGAGACGAGCGACAACCCGAACCTGAATACATTTCACCACCACCCTACAAGCCACCTCTACCATTCCCTCCAAGGCCTGTCAAACACAATGAACAACAACTCGCGAGATCCAAGGAGACACTCAAACAACAACATGTCACAATCCCCTTCACTGAAACAATTGCGAGCATACCCTCGTATGCTAAAATTCTGAAGGAGGATCTTTCAAATCGAAGTAGACTCCAAGAACTCTCAACAGTTCCACTCAATCTGGAATGCAGTGCGCTCGTGCAAAGCAAATTACCGATAAAGTTGAAAGATCCGGGAAGTTTCTCAATACCATGCACCATTGGCACAACCGATTTTAAGAGAGCTTTATGTGATCTGGGAGCAAGTGTGAGTCTGATGCCTAAGGTAGTATTTGACAGATTGGAATGTGGAGACCTGTCACCAACACGGATCTCATTGCAACTGGCTGACCGATCAATTCGATATCCTGAAGGAATGTTGCGTGATATCCCAATCAAAGTCGGTAAATTTTGGATACCAGCAGATTTTGTGGTAATTGATATGGAAGAAGATGAGCATATTCCTATCATCCTTGGAAGGCCATTCCTCGCCACATGTGGGGCAATGATCGATGTTAGAAATGGAAAAATCTCACTCAATGTTGGCGAGAACAAAATGATCTTCAGCATGAATGAGGTTAAGGTCCCTCCTGACATAAGTCTTGTCTATAATTTGGAAACAATGGATGAGGATGGCAATGATGAATTGCGAATGAATGAAATTGGAGATAACGAAGAAATGGCACACGAAGAAGAAGTGGAAAGACTGTTTATTGTACAAGACAACAGTCAGGTCCATCCAACTTCCGTGACAACACAAACCGATGATCTAAACAGAAGTCCTAATATCGCAACCCATAGGAACTATTCTCTCTTAGCCATAGCACTAATCAGAAACCTACGCGAAGAACTCGATGCAATTTCTCAAAGACTGGACGAGGTTGAAGCAGTACTCGGTGTAAGTCTGGCATTCGACCCCGGACCTCAAATACCAACCGACTTCTTCAAGAAGGACAGTGATGATGAAACCACAGAAGACGCTGAAGGCAAACCACCCGACAAGCAACCCGCTTGCATTGACGGGAGGGTATCTGGAAGAAACTGATGCAACACAAAGTCAAGCTAATGACTTTAAACAAGCGCTTCTTGGGAGGCAACCCAAGCCACTTTTATTCTTTTTATATAAAAATTCAAAAAAAAAAATATATATATATATATATATATATTTATCTCAATCCTAAACTATTATACTAATCACAGGATTACTATTCTTACCTACAGGAAGAAATGCTGGAAGAATTCAATTGACAAAATTCGAAGCCCGTCACGAAAAATTATCCTCTGTTACGGACAGTATCAGTTCAATACGGAGTGACTCTCCAATACGGGCTCATCTTCGACTTAGGCGCAGAAAAAGGAAAGTTCAACACAAAACCGCATAAGGGTTACGGACCGTATCAGTTGATACGGACCGTAATCAACGGGCAGTTTTAACCAACCCTATTTCTGATGCTTCAAGAAACCAAAAATTCGAATTTTAGCCAAAAATAACTCCCCACTACCAGCACTCCCTGCACATTCATCCCACCTTTTCACTGCCATATAACTCTACATTCACTTTCCTTTTTCCCTGCACCATTTTGTAGAATTCTCAGATCCAAATTCGAAACCTGTCCACTGAAATTCTCCAAGTACAGCCCGTATCAGCACCGTACCAGTTGAATACGGCCCGTAACAGAGACCGTAATCAAGAGAAAAATGGCACACAACAGCCCCCGTTCCTCCGATCTTCAATCCGACAATGAACACATCTTTGGCACAGCAATGGGAATCAAATTCTACAGCAAACAAGAATTTGATCGCGCTCAAACACTACTCGACCGTACTGTCGCAAACAACACGGCAATGTGCATAAACACCATGAAAGTTCTTGGGTGTTATGATTACGTGCGCGTCTCCCTTAACAACATCAACCTATGGGACTTGGCGGACCGCCTACGAACTACAAAAGTATACCTAAGGCCCTCCATCGAATTTTTATCGACGCTACAGTGGGAAGGCGACACGATCACATACCGTTTACTCAACCGCCAATTTACAATAACCATGGAGGACTTTTGTAGAGCGCTGTCCATACCCACCAATGGCGAAATCGAATTATGCGCAAGAGAAAAGCGCACGAAATATTGGGAGATGATTGCAATCGACGAGCGCAAAATATACCGCAAAGATTCACGCTTTATTTCTTCAATAGAATTGAGGTATATTCATATAATCTTGACTAACTCTATCTTTCCAATAGGAGGAGACACGACGGAGGTGCAAGAGCGAGATATCTTCATCATGCGTTGCATGAAGAGCCATAAACATCAACCACACCTTGGTCATCACATCTTGCACCACCTTACTTCCGTGGCCGCCGACACGAAAAACAACCATGTGGTTTCCGTGGGCTGTTTCGCAACCCTCCTAGCACATCACCACCACATAAGTTTTGACGGCTTCGTGGAAGTATTTGGCAACAACCGCCTGAACATGAACTACTTGGTGAACAATAACCATGTACAGCGGTCTTTAATGCTCACACCGGCGACATTAGATACACACTCAAAATTGGTGAGAATATGACCCTCCATATTGGCACGGATAGGGGGTCATTTCAGTTCGGACATGAATCCGAACACGAAGATGATGCGCAAGATGAGGAGGAACCAATAGAAGAGGAGCCAACGGAGGAGGAGCCAACGGAGGAAGAGCCAACCGAACACACTATGGAGGAATCACAAAGCACACCACACCCATCATCCATCCAACACCATGATATGGCATTTGTGCGTCATCTCATTCCACCAAGCGAAACAACAAATGCATCCAACTCCATACCCGCACCAACCGGTTGGGAGCAAGACACGCCAATTTCAAGACCTCGCGAGCCGGGCCCTACCGCACGTTACGCCAACAATACCCTCGAGAATTTAAAGAAGCGCACACGCTACTTGGAAGAATACTTGGACAAGGTAAACAAAGCACATGAGAATTTTACGAATATTGCCTTTCCAAGGGAATACCATTCACACCACCGATTCCATTCAACCCACCACCACCCCGCGACAATGAGTAATCTGTGAGGACAATACAAAATTTAAGCATGGGGGTAGGGGATAAGAAATTAGTTTAGGATTTGCATTGTATCTAGGATCATGGCATGTAAGACCCTTATTTTTGTTTTTCGCTAGCAGTTTTACTCAATCGGGACCACTTTTCAAGGATTAACCAAGATAAGTTGGGAGGAACAATTGAGGTTTTTATCTAGCGTGCATATAGGCATTTGCATTGATAGGATCATATAATTTGCATGTAGGTTAATTAAATAGGAATTGTTTTAAATTGAATTAGACTAAGGTTTAGATAATTGACCATGATACCAAAAATTCAGAATTTTAATTAATAGTAATTTCAAAGTGAACAATTAATTGCTAACCATGAGAGTTGATCAAAAATTGCAAAACCTAGAATTTTTATTTTGAGTAATTTATGTTTGCAAAGTCTTTTAAATTTGATAGTGTTTTAGAATACCCATTATTATAGATAGACCCCTAGCGAAACTATGCAATAATTTCTTGTATGAATGAATACTTGAAATTGTGTGTAATCATGGTGCTTGTGACACAAAAATATGTTATTTTATTTTTCAGAAAAATTGAAAAATACAAAAAAATCGAAAAAAGAGAAAAACCCAAAAAATAGAAAAATATGGAAAAAGAAAAAAAAATATATATATAGATATAAAAGATGGAGGATAAAAAGAGTACGGGTGCCTACGCAAGACTGGTTACCAATAGGCTCGAAAAACCTCCCAAATTTTAAATTTTTGTACATATTTAATTTTTCAAAAATAGTCACAAGTCCAACACACTTAGTTGTCGTACTTTGCTCCAATCAATTGGGAAGGAAAATCAAAATTTATATCATTAGAATTCCTATTGGTTGGAAGGGATCGATTTATAATCGAAGGGGAAATTAATACTCTCAATTTTAAGGATATTTGTGAATTAGATTTTTCGATAATAATTTTCTAGGGTTAGCATAATGAGGTCAATCATGGGGTGAATAAATTGTTCAAGGGAGAGATCATTAATATTTAGAGTTCTAAATTTTTATTGTCATGCCAATTGTACCAAACCTAAGTCCTAATTGAATTTTTTTAAACAGTCCTTGAGATTGTATGGTTTAACCTAGACCGGATCTTTGACCAGTTGGGATGTCGTTGCTTGGGGACAAGCAACAATTCAAGTTGGGAGGCGTGATCAGAGTCAAAATGATGATGATTTACGTAGGATTTTGGCTTAGGTTTTACATATTTTCTCACACTTATGTTTAATTATTTAGAGAAAAAGGCTACTGTCACCCTTCTTTAAGTTTTATTGCAGAAAACAGGTTTTGGGACTATTCTACATCAAATGGAGCTAGAATCGGGTCAATCGGATCAGCAACGCTTATCGACTAAGACCCTGTTACGGCCCGTATTGGTTAATACGGACCAGGCATAGCACAGGCTCAGAAGATAGCGCAGGAAGTTACAACCATAACTGCCAAGGTCCCATTACAGACCGTATCACCTTGATACGGTCCGTAACCGAAGGCGACTCTTGGGAAATAACTGCCGACAGCTGTTTCCAGATCAATTCCTTGGCTTCCAATCAACTCCAGACGTCCCTACACTCCTATAAAAGGCCCCTGGACAGAGGGAATAGATATCTTTGTAATTAGGGTTAGATTTGATTAAAGAGAGAAGAGAGGAGTGATTGTAACCATGCCGTTCCGCGGCTAAGTTCCTTTTCTTAGGGCTAGGCAGTAAACCTTGTTACTCTTGATGTTTTGATATATATATTTCTGTTGATTATGATTTCTTGTTGTTGTATCGAATATGCTTTTGTGATTTACTATCTCTTCACCTAATTTCAATGATCTAGTTTGAGTTTGTTAGGGTAGTGACAGTACTTTAATAACTCGAAAGAACTATTTGGATGAGTTAGCCTCGTTGAGATCTATTAGGTTTATGTGAAGAAAACCTTCGCGGGGAAGCCATAAACCAGAACAACAAAACGCATGACCAAATTCCATCATTTGCGTAAGGTAAATCGCAGTGATCTGTGTAGTAATTTGGGAGATAAGAGACCCGATAGTTGCGTAAGATAAATCGCATTGTCCTGAGTAGAGTCTCGATGAAAGATCTGTCATTCTGGCGTAACATAAATCGCAGTGACCTATGTAGTTATCTTTCATAAAACAACAACAGGAAATCAGACGCAACAGGAATATATTGTCAAGACGGATTGAGTGGCAACGGTGTGCCGAAACCCTAGGAATTCTCATCTCTATCTTTATTTTAATTACTTTTAATTGTTTCCTAATTTACATTGATCAACAAACATCTCTCAAATTTCAGATTTCGTCTAGCCTTTCGAAAGGTTGTGATTCGATCGCTCAAGACACTGAACCAATATTCCCTGTGGATCGACCTCGCATATATTACTCGATAAGGATTGTGCGCTTGCAGTCCGAACCGATAGCATTTACGAGTTTATAAATATTAAAAGAAACATTGCTCTCTTTTGAGTGATCAGGAGGCCACGGCTGATGCGTCGATTTCCGTGCCAGCTCCAATCGAGACCTGAAAATTCTGGGTCACGGCCAAAGTACTGTAGCCGTTTTCTTTAGTATTAATGTGTTTACAATTTCTGTTTTTTAATTGGGAAATGAGGAAGGTCTTGGATAGGTTAGCAGTAGGGGGGAGTTGTTATTTCTTGCAAGTAGAATTGGCTTGGAGCCGAATGTATCTGTACCCTTGTGCAACGGAAAAAGTTGGTGCTTTTGTTTCACAATGAGTCACACCTTATCCATAAAATTTATCTCATGGAATGTGCGTGGATTAAATGAAAGAGATAAGAGATTGGTGGTGAGACAAACAATATTAATGGAAAAACCGGACTTGATATGTCTTCAAGAAACTAAATTAGCAAATCTGGACCAAAGAACAATGAAACAAATATGCGGCCATCGGCTAACAGAAGTTGAGTTTTTGGCAGCACAAGGAACTAGAGGGGGTATACTGGTGGCTTGGCAGCCCTCCAAGTTCACCATTGTAGATAAAAAAATCTTGAGATATAGTGTTAATGTGTTATTGTCACACAAGGAAGATGGGACAAAATTTTGGTTTTCCGGAATTTACGGACCTTCCGCACCAAGAGGGAGATCGGATTTCAAGGAAGAGTTAACAGAGATTAAACCAATGGGTGGCGATCTTAATTTCACATTGTCGATGGAAGACCGCACAAACACATCAGCAGCTGAATGGAGAACAACAAGAGCCTTTACGGCCTTGATATCTGCACTGGGATTAATCAACACACATCTACAAGGACGGCGCTTTACTTGGTCAAATGAGAGAGAACATCGACATATGGCACGACTCGACCGATTCCTTTTCTCTGATGAATGGAATCAGATATTTCCAAATGCAGCATAGAAAGCACTGCCGAACACATCGTCCGATCATTGTCCCATTGTTTACACGGCAAAAACAAGGTACAAAAAAACTAGATTTTTCAGATTTGAGAATGTTTGGCTTCGTTTCCAACAGTTCAACGAAATGGTAGTACAAACCTGGCAACAATTAGGAACTGCAACAACTTCGGTAGAACTTCATACCAAACTGCAAATCATACAAAATAAAACCAAAGAATGGGCCAACAACAGAATCACCACCATTAAGAAGGAGATTGGCGCATGCAGAGACTTCCTAGGCTGGATTGACCTCATTAAAGAGATACGACAAACAACACCATTAGAAAAATTCATAGCAGCAATAATAAAAAAAAGGTTCACCGAGCTAGCAGTGTTGGAGGAGGATATATGGCGACAAAGGGCACGTACCAAATGGGAATTACAGGGGGACAGAGGTACCAGATTTTTCCATGGCTTAGCATCCGCAAGGAAAAAAACAAATACCATAATTCAAATTGAACACCAGGGAGTGACCTATAATGATCAAGCATCCAAAGCACAAGCTTTCTTCAGGTTCTACGTAGACTTATTAGGCCAACATTCGTCCCCAGTACCATCTATTCAATGAGATAACATCTACCAAAACCATGCTGAAGACCTCCAAACTCTCCAAGATGAAATAACAATGCAAGAAATCGTGCAAACAATCAAGCAATGGCCAAAAAACAAAAGTTCTGGCCCAGACGATTTTCCTGGAGAATTCTACATGCACTTCATAGATGTAATAGCTCCAGATTTATACCGAGTCTTTCACCACATCACATCGCAGGGAACATCACTCGAACCTCTTAACTCATCCAATATAGTACTTCTCCCAAAGAAAGAAACACCGGCCACGGTGCAAGACTATAGACCCATCAGCTTACTCCATGGAGTCCAAAAGATTTTTTCAAAGATTCTCGCAAACAGACTCCAACAGAAATTACCGTCACTTCTTCATACGGCGCAAACGGGTTTCATGAAGAATAGGCATATTTGCGAGAGCTTCATTTATGCCCAACATATACTCTACAGCGCTCGAAAAGAAAGGATACCAGTAGCACTTTTCAAAGCAGATTTCACAAAGGCTTTCGACACTGTCAGTTGGGAGTTCATCATGGGAGTCATGAAGGCCCAGGGATTTCCCTCCAAGTTGCTTTCCTGGATTCAGCAATGTATCCTAGTGGGGTCTTCACAAATCATGGTCAACGGACTATTAGGTAAAAAAATTACACTCAGAAGAGGTGTAAGACAAGGGGACCCACTATCACCGCTGCTCTTCATTTTGGCAATTGACTTCCTGGCTAGATATGTGCAAAAATTAGCAAACATGGGAGCGATGAGAATGTCTTTCAGGGACATGACTCCGTGTCTCCTTTACGCGGACGATGCAATGTTCTTCATCAAACCCGATATTCAACAATTGCAGGCACTTCAGATTGTTCTCACGGTGTTCAAACAGATGTCGGGCCTTTCGGTCAATCTGTCAAAATCAGAATTACTGATATCCATGGGTACATTGGACACACAGCGGGATCTAGCAAATGTTCTGGGATGCAAATTGGCGACTCTACCCTTCACCTATTTGGGTTTGCCACTATCCAACAAAAAATTGCCAAAAAACGCATACCTACCTCTGATTCAAAGAATGGACAAGAGATTGAGTGGGTGGGCGGCTAAACACCTATCAATTGCAGGACGAATTGTCTTGATTAACTCGGTCTTATCATCACTCCCGACATATTTTATGTCATGCTTAAGACTACCGGAATGGGTTATTAAAGACATCGACAAGATAAGAAGATCATTCTTATGGCATGGGACAGCACCCCTCCCACACAAGAAAATGAACCCGGCAAAATGGAACTTAGCATGCACTCCAAAAGAGTTAGGAGGCCTAGGACTGATGGATCTATCAACTTTCAACCAAGCCCTTCTACTGAAATGGTTCTGGCAATGGGGAAAACCAGAGATCACACTATGCAAATCAGTCTTTCGGAACAACATCGGCCTAGCTCAAGGGTCTGCCGGAATCTCCAATATTCATTTTCGCACTCAAAGGTACAACTAAATTTGCAACTTTGCCTTTGCATACCACCCGGGAAATGGGGAAAACATCAGATTCTGGGATAACAGATGGGATGAAATTACGGTAGCCTCACAATTTCCAAACCTCTACACGTTTGCTCTAGACCCAAATATCTCGTTGCAACAAATGACATGCATTTCTCCTCTACAATCACACTTTCGAGCTGGGTTGTCCGACATTGCACAAGAAGAGTTGGTAAAGTTACGGAGGCTACTAACGGGTATCCAATTGAACCCGTTAACAAAAGATGAAATTTTTTGGCCATGGAACAGTACTGGTATATACACGGTACGAGAAGGCTACCGTGTGATGAAAAATATCCCGACAATCCGCACCAATGCGCACAAGGTCTGGAAACTGCCCGCACCACCAAGAATGAAAGTTTTTGGGTGGATGATGGTGCTAAACAAGTTACTCACCATTGACAACCTCAACAAGAGGGGTTGGCCGTTGGTTAACAGGTGCGTCCTCTGCAAGAGCCAAAACGAATCAGTACACCATATATTCCATGCATGTACCTTCTCCAGAGAGGTATATCGCCAGTTAGTCACGGAAATTCCTGATAAGATGCCACTGTTGGCTGCGGCGGGTTCATCAGAACTGATAACAGATACCTCCATCCCGAAGCAACAGAGAGGGCTTTTGTTGATAGCGCATTTCTGCATTTGGAGGGAGAGATGCAACCGAACTTTCACAGAGGAAAACAAAGAACCAAAAGATATCAAGAACGAAGTTCTATGGCAATCACAATTCTTCGCAGGCCGAACTACAAGGAACAGCGAGTAATCCAACAAGTGACAGACAAGCATTCTCTACTTTAGGCATTTTTTAGTTACCTGCGCATTACATACGCAGTCTTTTGTTTTTTTAGTTACTTTACTAATTCTCCTTGTTTTTATTTTATTTTTGTTTTGGTACTCAATCATTTTTGAGTACAATTGTTTCTTCAACTATGTAGTTACATCACCAATGTAACAGAACTTTACATCTTAATTCAATATGGGCTAGACTCATATTTTTCATCAAAAAAAAATTATCATAAGTTTCCGCAAGAGCTTTCTTAAAGAGTCGGAAGAGTGTGGCTACTAATTTGACACCATTTACCAAAGATGCAAAGCAAGACCAATATCAAAAGAAATACAATGAGTCAATATAGCACAATTATTCCAAAAAAAAAAAAAAAGCATGAAATGATATTAATCCATTTTGAGTTTATTACTTTTCATCACGTCTATCGTAACTCAAAAGCAAAATCAAAAGAAAAGAAAACAAATGATTTGGGCATACACAATCAGCTAAACAATCATCAACCAATATTTAATAAGAGTGCGTTTGGATCATTCAAGAATAGAGTTAACTTTGAGTTAGCTTCACTATTCTCAAACCTAGATAATCCTTGGGATAGCTCAAGAATTGCTCTATTTTACTAACCCATAGAAATTGTGGGTTAGCAAGAATAGAGCTAGTGGGGTTAGTAATATTAATAAAATATTTTATTCTTTTCAGTTAGAGATAGTTTAAATATTAAATTAGTATAAAATAAAATATTCAATTAGTATTAAATATAATATTCGATTAGATTAGTATTAAATAAATATAATATTAAATTAGATTAATGTTAAATAAATGTTAGATTAAATATCATATTGTTGTCATTTAAATATTACATGTAATATAATATTAGTTTAAATATTAGATTAATATTAAATAAATATAATATCATATTAGATTAGTATTAAATAAAATACTAGATTAAACATAATATAATATTAGTTTAATAATAAATGTAATATAATAATAGTTTAAATATTAGTTTAGTATTAAATAAATATAATATCATATTAGATTAGTATTAAATATTAGATTAAATATAATATTATATTAATTTAAATATTTAATGTAATATAATATTATTTTAAATATTATATTATTATTAAAAAAATATTAGATTAAATATAATATAATATTAGTTTAAATATTAAATGTAATATAATATTAGTTTAAATGTTAAATGTAATATAGTATTAGTTTAAATATTATAATAGTATTAAATAAAATATTAAATTAGTATTAAATAAATGTAATATTACATTAGATTAGATTAGTATTAAATAAAATATTAGATTAGTATTAAAAATATTAGTTTAAATGTAATATGATATTAGTTTAAATATTAGATTAGTTTAATTATTATTTTATTAATTTCCTCCATCGTTATTCCAAATATACAATCCAAACGACATTTTTACTAACCGAATAGTCCAAAGTTAGCGCTATTCTCAAACCACTCGAGTTAGCACTATTCTCAACGACTAACTCAAAAATCACTATTCTTGCACTAATTCTTGCACGATCCAAATGTACCCTAAAGAATTTTCCTTTTCAAAATTATCAATGCAATTTACAATTAAACTAATCAACTCATTTACATTGCTTTGTTCTAAAATTTTCAGGCTCAAGCAGCCTCAATAACAACCTCTCCATCTTTTTAGACATTGTGGTGGGTCTAATCAAACCCGGTAACCTGTAACTCAAAAAAGACTGCCTGTCAAGCATGGACCCACCTAAAAGCTCTCTATCGATCCTATCCAACTCATGATCATCTGTGTTAAAACCATGTACAAATGGTGCCCCGCTGTCAGCCATTGCGTCAAAAAGCTGACGTGGCGGCTTTATATCCAACATGAAGCGTAGGTCATTGTTTATTGTAGTGTTTTGGAATTGGTTAGAATTACATATGACAGTGTGGATATAGCTCTCCTTGGAATGAACAAAATTGGAATAGTATAGGAGAAGTGTGCGAGGAAGATTTTCCCAACCCCTTATGCAATATTCGAGAAATGTCCGGCTTAATACCATCCTTGGAGAACCTACAAATATATTAAAATTCAGAAGACACTTTTGGAAAGCAAATATACGCTGGATCTTAGCCATGGAAGTCATATACAGAGATACCAGTTACCAGACCTCATTTTGAATGGTACCAGTAGACTACCAGCCTAATGTTGTTTAGCCTTTTTCATTTTCGTCTAATGAAGTTGACCACAATTAAAACTGGTACAGACATGTTCATATATATGACAGTAAATGAAAATTGAACAAAAGCAAGGAGAAATGTAAAACGAATGACAGTACCTACAAATATTTTGAAGGATGAAGGCACATTCCTTTTCTCCTTGACCCAAACTACACCAGACTTATTTGAAATATACAATGCAGGGTCCACAATTATGGGCCTGACTCTTTCATGCCTACAATAAACAAAGAGAAAAATCAATATGCCTTTTAAATTGAGATAAGAAGAATAGACAGAATCATTCCAAATCATATAGATTATAACTTTTTGTTTAAATTGGAGCTGAAATAATGGCACGCATGAACGTTTCCTGTCCTTTCTATTATTTTCTTTTTGTTACGGATAACCACATAAAGAAATGTATGGGAAAAAAGAACATACTCTTTTGAACCAATTTTGCTGGTGTGATCAATGAAGTTCAACTCCCGAGGCAAGTACGAAAATATATGAAGAATATCTGACAAAAAAGGGCGAGGATAGATATTAAGAAATTCATATAACCAGATAAAGAAAAATTGGTTTCCAATCAAAATTTAAATGAATTGTCCTAATTTTTCTGGAACAATCCTAGTTAAAGAATGCAGAATTATCATTACTTTCTACCCTGAACATCCCTATTTATGGAAAGGTCGGTACCATATTCAATTTCAACTAAGTCCCATCTTTCTTTTTCACAAGAAGCACTATTTTTGTCAATAATTTTTCCCTTAGATTTAACAAAATTAAGTGCTGGTTATCAGGAAAATAAGAATAAAATAAAATAGGAATACGAATAAGAAATTTACCATCTTGTGGCATAAGTGGGTAATCTGAAATATCCAAATTAAGAAACCAGCTCCATCCCTTGAATTCTCTCAACAAAATCACCACGGCATGAAGCATGCAAGCGACCTCTGTGGGCCCATCGTTTGACGCGTGACAACCTCGCTCAACCACCCTCACATTACCATACTTTCTCACCAACTCCTCGGCACGAAGAAATGCCTCTAGATCCACACGCTCGTTTTCTGACGTGTCAGCGCCAAATTGGATTAGGTAGAAATTCAACGGATGGTAGAGCGCCCGGAGCAGACGGCGGAGCCGACGGGCGTCGCCACCAGTTATCAGGTACGCCAGTCGAGGAGGCCTAGGATTAGGGTTAGGGTTCGGATTTGAGGTCTGGATGGGATTAATGGCGAAAGGTAAGAGGAAGAGAGTGAGGAGAGGGAAGGTGAAGAGGAAGAAAAAGGCAACGCGCTTATGCTTTGAGCGAGAATGGCTCGCTAGCATCGTTCCGCTTAGGGTTTTGAGTTGGGATCAAGAGTAGGGACATGAGTCGCCGGAGAAGTTACTATCATACGGCCATCTCCTATTTCTTTTCGTTAGAATGGAGGTGCAAGATGCGTACGGGCAATTTAAAATCCAAAAGGAAAAAAAGAAAGAAGAAAGAGGCGTACGGATGCGGGGAAACAGGAATCGAGATCCGGTGAAGTAACTCAATGTTTGGGCTTTAAATCGGGACCGTCCGATTCGAATCCAAGACCTTCCATCCCGACGACAGATTCGAATCCCCAGACCATCCCGAGTGATAGATTCGAATCGAACGGTCTCGATCCAAAACCCAAAAATTGGGTTACTTTAGGGGATCCGGACCCGGGAAGCAGGTGGTGGGACCTGAAAGCATAAAGCTTTATTTTGAAGTTTTTAATGCACGTTGTTTGAATACGATTTCCTTGCAACTAAATGCGACGTAACACCTCGTCTGTAGATATTACTATCGTTCGATATTAATCTAGCGGCTATATTTCTTTTGAAAGCCTTCGCACACGGAGCCACAAATAAGAACTTGTAGACAACAGCTCAAGTCCAGACAGTAGTGGACCCCTAAAAGGAGGAGGATTGTTCACCAAGATTTTTCGCAGTGACAGAGAGAGGAATTAGTAATTAACTAGGGGCAATTGGTTATATACCCATCAAAACTTTTGAAATTGGGTATATACCCATATCCCATTCAAAAATCCACTCAAATTTGAATGGGATATGGGTATATACCCAATTTCAAAAGTTTTGATGGGTATATACCCAATTATGCCAATTAACTAATATGCGGATAATGAAATGAGTCACTTTAATGCTATTATCGTGTAATTAATTAAATGCTGAAAGTACGGTCCAATAATAACACTGTCGTATGTCAGTAGGGGACCGTAGTTTGGGGCCGGATCAAATTGGGCTTTTTTCTAATTTACAGTTTGGGCCGAGCTGCGCGGCTCATGTATTTCGAATCGATTTTAAGGGGTAATTGTCTGTTGATGCACTTCTAGGTTGGGCCGTTGGGATCGTATTAGGATCACAAAATAAATTGTTGAGGTAAAGGGGTTTTGGGTTTCCGAATCATGAGTTTGTGCTGGAATTCTGTCATTTCAGTTGTCATGCAAGATTTTGATTCGCGTTTCGGGTCAGATATATAGTTCACAAGACATGTCGTTGATTAGTTGCGTTGCAGACTTGCAGACTTTGAATTGGTGAGGAATAGTGCTAATTTAGATTAGTAAATTATTTCATAATTTGATAGTGAGCAGCCCCTGGAAATAATCGTTAACGGTGTTGTTTTACTATTATTATAACTAAAAGTTAAATTATCAATTATTTTGGACAATTAGAATAACACGCTAACCTCATTAATCTCACTTCTCAATCAAACATATTCTGCTAATTTAGTTAGTTTACATGATCGTCATACATCAGATTGCCACTACTACAGAATAAGTGATTGTACACGGACATAAACAGGGGAGCTACACGGATTTCCTGCCGTGTGGGATGTAAGGGTGTAGAAATCCCTGAATATTTACACACGGATATTTAGCCGTGTACAATTACTATTTCTACACGGATTATTACATAAACAACCGTGTACAATTCCACCGAGCTACACGGATAATTACATAAACAGCCGTGTACAATTACTCTTTCTACACGGACATTTAGCTAAATGTCCGTGTAGCTCTCTTATTTTTTTTTTATTTTTTTTAATGTTTAAATACCTTTCTACACGGACTTTAGTTAAATGTCCGTGTAGAATTGTCTTTTTTTTTTTTTTTTTTAAATACCTTATGTCCGTGTAAAATTGTTTTTTTTTTCCATTTTTTTTTTTGTTTTTGTGACTAGCCTCCAGTTTTGCTACCCATTTAAAATCAGAATTCCAAAACAGAGAAACATTAAACAGAGGCCTTTTAAACTTAGAATTCCAAAACTATACAACAGTATAAATAATTCATGTACACTATATTATACAAAATTATACAAATCCATATTTAGCATTACAAACCCTAAACAGAAAATGCATAAAAGATACATCCAAGACCCTAAAAATGCAAAAATTATAAAGAAAGGTCCAAAAGTCCAGATCCGACGGTTGGATCGCGAATCTGAGCCCGAAAAATGGGCGAAACGGATCATAGATCGGTTTCGAATCCGACTTTGGGTTGTGGAGTTCCTGTCAAAATTTCAGCCCGATCCGACGGACGGATCAAAAGTTACACCCCTTTTTCTGAAGCGTGCGCAGGCCCATATTGCATCAAAAACCATAGAAAATATTAAGATATTACAATTCATGCAACATATATAGATATTGCCTTTTGTAATTAAAAAACGCAAGCAATCCAGAATCCGTAAATCTAAAATAAAATGGCAAAGTAATTTAAATCTTACAGTTCTGAAGTGCAGACATCTTTAGGCGAAAGCATTAGTACTGATCTTCAACGGTTTTCCTCAGATCTGATGATGGAAACCTTAGGAGTTTTCATTACTTCTCACTTTCAAAAAACCCTAGAATAACCTTTCTATACGGAGAGTATTAATTGATCAAAACGGCGCTGGAAGGAGAAGGCATTTTATATAACAAAAACCCTAGAATAACCTTTCTACACGGCTCTTTATTAAAAGTCCGTGTAGCTCTCTCAAGGCTTTCTACACGGCTCTTTATTAAACGTCCGTGTAGCTCTCTCAAGCTTTCTACACTGTTATTTAAACAATAATCCGTGTACAATTCCAACCTTTCTACACAGTTCTTTATATAAAGGTCCGTGTAGCTCTCTCAAGGCTTTCTACACTGTTATTTAAACAATAATCCGTGTACAATTCCTAATAAACATCCGTGTAGCTTTCTCAAGGCTTTCTACACTGATTCTTTAATAAATATCCGTGTAGAGATCCCGTGTAGAGATTCCACAGATATTTCGCCACGGTTTTTATATAAAATTGTCAAATCCGTGTACAATGTGCAGTGTACAATGACCATTTTTGTAGTAGTGTGCATAGGTAAAAAAAAGAAAAAGCGGTTAAATCGAGGCTGTTCGGCAATGAAACTTAGAACATTGTAACTTAAGATTTCAAGTTGTTCGGCAAATAAAAGACTAGAGCAATGAATTTATATTGAACAAAATATATATTGTTACATGAGATATCATGTTAAAGATCAAACTACCATTTTATCTTAAAACATGTAGTTTGACTACGGATAAGAAGAACATTAAGCCATATTACCTTTTTTTTATTGAAAGGCGGTAGACAATTATATTGATTAAAAAAAAAATTACAAGTTAACTGTTATATGATATTAGACAATGAGTATCTGTGAAAGTATTCAGCTGTAAATAAATAAACACACAGGATATGTGTATCATGTAGACACAAATTTGATCACTTTTGCTTGATTGTAATAATAGGAGCCTAGTGATTGTTTCCACTATATGCATATTTGTCTTGTTCCTTCTAGCAGACTACACTGTATTGAACATTTTCTTGTGCACAACTGAGAAAGCACTGAATTATACCGGATCGGAAACTCAATCACCCGGACTAAGACAGTCACCGTTCAGAAGAGTGTGCAGCCGAGAAGACACTAAATCAACCAGACTAGGACAGTCACCTCTCAGACAGAGATCTGCCAGGGTTGGAGCCAGAAAAGATTATTAGAGCAAGAGAGGAAGAGAAGAAGAATCATGACACAATCAAACAACCAACACAAAACAACAACAACAAACATATAATATAATAAGAGGAATCCACTTACAACAAATTTGAGTTACAACAAAGTTACAACATTCATTTTTTTCATTTTCAAAGTCCAAATCGTCGATCCAAACCGTTCAACATGATCATCTAAATAAAATGTACTTGCAGATCAAATTTTATATTTTTTTAAATTTTTTTACTATTTATTAATATGGGTACAAAATTCAATGGTCTCACTCTGCCATCACCTGACGACGGAGAGGAGAAGAGTCGGCCGCTCAGATGATTCTCAAAACAGTAGTTTTTCCTTTTCTTTCGATTTTCGCTTGATTTTCGCCTGCTGTTGCCCGTCACAGCTTTAGCGGTCGTTCTTGCAATATTACATTCATTCAACTTATTTAATTTGTACAAACTACTAAAATGCATCTGCACATTAATAAATAAATATAAAGTATAAACAAACAAAACTACTACATTTTGCATCAACAAATAATTGGAAGAGTTTAATTTAGAAGAATATAACAATCACGTAACATAATAAATTAAGTATAAAGCGATTTTAAATATTCGGCACAATTATATATAATTATAGGGCTGCTAATGAGTCAAGCTTGGCTTAAAACTCAGCTCAGCTCGTCATATAACTAAACAGGCTCAATTCGGACTCGACTTGATCTTGAAAAAAAAAGCTCGACTCATAACTCGTGAGCTCAACTCATACCAAGCATTAAAAAAACAAACATTTGTAAAATCATTTACTGTTTTACTATACCATAATATTATTATGACATAAAATATAATAAAAAATTATGTTATATAAACAAAAAAAAGAACATTTTTTTATATAATTTAGACTAAAATGCTTTGAGTACTATAAAATTAATTAAGAGACTTTGAGACCTGAATTAGATTGTAGTGGACATAATTTTCAGTTTATGTATTAGACTCCGCTTGCTTTGTTTTCTATATACCGATATATTTTTAATTATTGATTAGCGATTATCAATTAAAAATATTATTAATCAAATAAGATTTTGCACAAGTAATATAAATAAATTGATTAGTAGAAACAAGTTATAAAATTTACCTCTGAATCTCTAACTCGGTGGAATCTGCCGAGAGATCCGTGCTGAAGTGCTGCCGTAACCTCGTCATCCACAAATGGAACTTTGACCTCCCATGGTCCCCAATGATATAGGAAGGCTCAGCTCCCAACAACTCCTTGACATAACCTACGAATCTGGTGCTATCAGAGACGCCGTCGACGAGTGTGCCACGGATAGGCAAACCCCAAAGAGCACTCACATCCTGAAGAGTCACTGTCATCTCTCCGAATAGCATGTGAAACGTGTGCGTCTCGGAACGCCATCGCTCCACCAGTCCAGCGATGAGAGATACATTGATGATGCTTCTCTCAGCCCGCACGATGTCCACAACCTGGTACAGACCCAGGTTGACGAGGTACGGCTCCATCACCTTGTAGTACTGCATGTGAACGCATCGCAACTTCACATCTAAAAGATCCGTGTCCTGCGTTGAAAAAGGTAATCCGCATGGTGATAACATAATAAAATTTAAACCCAACAAATTTAAAGAAAATATAAGAAAATGAACGTACCTCACGAGAAGCCAGTGAGACTCGGTGCTCGCTGTGGGGAATCCACAAGAGAGGACTGATGTGCTCCGTGCTGCTGGTACTGATCGGCTCGTCCACTATTGGCATCTGGGTAGACCGTGGTCTAGGCATCCTGATGTCTAAAATAACCTAATTTCGGTGAAATTACGCTTAATTAGCCTAATTATGGTAAAAAATGCCAAAATACCCTAAATATTGGTCAACTGTGCTAATTACACTAAATTACGCTTAATGAGCCTAATTATGGTAAAAAAGGCCAAAATACCCTAAATATTGGTCAACTGTGCTAATTACACTAAATTACGCTTAATCAGCCTAATTATGGTAAAAAAAAGCCAAAAATATCCTAAATATTGGTCAACTGTGCTAATTACACTAAATTACGCTTAATTAGCCTAATTATGGTAAAAAAAGTCAAAATACCCTAAATATTGGTCAAATGTGCTAATTACACTAAATTATGCTTAATTAGCCTAATTATGGTAAAAAAAGTCAAAATACCCTAAATATTGGTCAAATGTGCTAATTTCTGTAAAATTACACTTAATTAGCCTAATTATGGTAAAAAAAAGCCAAAATACCCTAAATATTGGTCAAATGTGCTAATTTCGGTAAAATTACGCTTAATTAGCCTAATTATGGTAACAAAGGCCAAAATACCGTAAATATTGGTCATATGTGCTAATTACACTAAATTAAGCTTAATTAGCCTAATTATGATAAAAAAGGCCAAAATACCGTAAATATTGGTCAAATGTGCTAATTTTGGTAAAATTACGCTTAATTAGCCTAATTATGGTAAAAAAGGCCAACATACCCTAAAATTGGTCATCTGTGCTAATTACACTAAATTAAGCTTAATTAGCCTAATTATAGTAAAAAAGGCCAAAATACCCTAAATATTGGTCAAATGTGCTAATTTCGGTAAAATTACGTGTAATTAGCCTAATTATGGTAAAAAATGCCAAAATACCCTAAATATTGGTCATATGTGCTAATTTCGGTCAAATTACGTTTAATTAGCCTAATTATGGTTAAAAAATGCCAAAATACCCTAAATATTGGTCAACTGTGCTAATTGCGATAAAATTACGCTTAATCAGCCTAATTATGGTCAAAATGACCAAAATACACTAAATATTGGTCAACTTAGCTAATTACACTAAATTACAACAATATAATCTAAATTCTAACACCTAAACCCTAAAATAAATAAATTTAAATTTAAATTAGATAAAAAAAAATTACCTCAAAGAAGAGAGAATTTGGTTGAGAGATGAGAGAATTGTGAGAGGAGAGAGAGAAAAAGGGATATATATAGGATTTTTTGCGGGTTTTAAAAAAAAAGAGTAAGCCGGCCCGTTTCTGGCCGGCTTAGGGGGAGAGTAAGCCGGCCATTTTCTGGCCGGCTTGGGTATATTTCGATATTGGACTGGATTCCAGGTATAATTAATAATTTGTATTAAACTTTGGATATTAATAAAAATGTCGGCTTGTAATATGCGAGATCGGATTTCTATTTGGATTTTTTTTTAAAACAGTAAATAAAATAATAAAAGTTAAAGAATAGGATTTCTATTTCGGTTAAGCGTATTTTCACAAAACAGATCCCGAAAACTATGTAAACTCCGTGTAACACCCACCATTAACCGAATTCCCAATTCGGTTAAGATTTATTTTTTATTTTTTAATGTAAACCGAATAGCCAATTCGGTTTACATTATTTTTTAATTTTTTATTCTAAACCGAATAGGGTATTCGGTTTAGAATAATATTAATTAACGAATAGAGTAAGAATAGAGTAATAATATTAATTAATCTATTTTATTTTGATTAATGTAATTGTCATAACCGAATACTCTATTCGGTTAATAATATTATTATTATTATTTAATAAAGAAATAATATTTTTATTTAATAATGGTATTGTCAAAGTTTGATTAATTAATGTAATTGTCAAACTTTTATTTCGAACACATTAATTAATAAAAGTTCCTTTTTTATTTTAATTTTTCTTCATATATCTTTTAATTTAGATATATTAATTTTATCAAATAAAAATTAATATATCTAAATTAAAACTTTATTACTATTTGTCTAGATAATTAGTAATAATTTTTCCAAAACTGTAGTCTCTTTTTTTAACGAGTTAATAAAAGAGACTACAGTTTTGGAAAAATTATTACTAATTATCTAGACAAATAGTAATAAAGTTTTAATTTAGATATATTAATTTTATTTGATAAAATTAAGATATCTAAATTAAAAGATATATGAACACATTAATTAATAAAAGTTTCATAAAATTAATATTAATATATTAAATTAAAATAATTACATTAATTTGCTTGACGCTTGACCCTAATCGTAGGTTTCACCGAAATTTTTATTTATAGCATAAAAAAAAAAACCAAATCACCCTAATTCATAACAAAAGTTTTATTAAATAATGTAATTGTCAAACTTTTAGTTTATATTCAAACTATCAAATAAAATAATATAAATTTCAGGGTATTAATAAAAAATAATAATAAACTTTTATTAAATAATGTGTTGAAATAGACTTTTATTAAAAAAGTCAAAAAATTAAAAAAGCAAAAAAATTGGTTCACCGGTTAGCCAAAAAAGGTGAAAATTGCTTTGGTCGATCTTCTGTGGCAACCCACTGTATCACCTGTTAAAACCATCAGCTTAACCGAATAGCGTATTCGGTGAAGTAAAAAAATAATTTAACCGAATCTCGGATTCGATTTTTCTTGTTTTTATAACAAACGAAGCAATCATGTCGTTTCTTTAACTTTTATTATTTTAATTACTGTTTTAAAAAAAAATCCTTTCTATTTTACTTGTTATAATAAGCATTTAAGACGAAGCAGTCAGAAACAGGAAGCAGTTGCAGATCGGATCACCTATCATTAAAATGGGTGTAGAAGATCTCCATTGCAATTCTCTCCATTTCAATTCAATGACCTAGATTATTCAAATGAAGACCTTCATGCAATCATAACCGTTCATCATATGAGGCCTTATCCAGTACAAATATATACCACTTTTCTGAGAATCATGTCAGTTATGGTGCGGACCAACCCCGACCCACCCGTCTTGTCCCTTGGGAAGAAAGATAATATTTTGCACATTCAATCTTATACGATAAGTTTACTTAAAGCTGAGATGGCATTTTGGAATTGGACTGTTTCGAAAGTACCCCGTTAACAGTAGAGTACCAACGTTTGTTTGCAAGTTTTTGTAAACCATACAGTCATCAATTGTTGCTACTGGTTTAATCTTCTCCCGCTCATCATCTCTCTATTTTTAAACCCTAGACTGGTCACAAGCTAAAGACTAGAACAAGCTCCGATTCTGATCCGAAGCATCACCAATGGCGGTTATTTTCTCCACGGTCAAGCGGATTTATCTCGCAATTTACAACTGGGCAGTCTTCTCTGGATGGTGAAGTCTCTCTCTCTCTCTCTCTCTCTATGCATTTCCTTTCTTGATTCCTGTAATCCAATTGCTTCTCGATTTGACTATCTGTTTAGTTTGGTTGATCAGGCTTCAGGTTTTGATTTTCGCTATAAAGGCTTTGAACGAGTCGGGTCCAGCAGCTGTGTACGATAATGTGGAGAAGCCCTTGCAACTTGCACAAACAGCAGCAATCCTAGAGGTATCAATAATCGGAAGCTTTTTCCAATATTTTATTTTCTGTTCTTTCATTTTTCTGTTTTGGCTGTTGTGCAATTAGCCGGAATTAAATTATGGCCTTCAATTTTTGATAATTATGATTATACCCCTGAAAACCAAAGTTCTGGTACTAATCAAGCGTTTTCAAAGTTTTGGTACCAATGAGGCAATGACTGTAAAAAAAACATAAAGCGTCATTTTGTTGTTTAATTTGAGCTGACATCTCACCCTTTTTTTTGTTTACTTTCTATTGTTTATGTTTGCTTGATGAGTAGATTATCCACGGGCTGATTGGTAAGTAATTATTTTTCATCTTTAGGTAAAACTTTTTTTTGTCTTTTTCTATGATTATTGCTGATTTACTAAGTTGATCAATGTAGGATTGGTTAGATCACCTGTGTCAGCTACTCTGCCACAAATTGGGTCTAGGCTGTTTGTTACTTGGGGCATTCTGTACAGCTTCCCTGAGGTATGATTTCCTGTTAAACTCAAGCTAAGAAAATTAAAAAAATATACAAACTCAATGATGAAACTTCTTTTTTCTGACTGGCTTCTGTGCCTTTTGGTTGTGTAGACGAGAACTCACATTTTGGTTAGCTCTCTGGTTATCAGCTGGTCGCTTACTGAGGTACATTTTCCCAAAATATAAAAAAAAAAAACAAAGAAAAAAAAGGGGAAAACAAGAGAGGCTAAGTAAAGTTTTATGTTAATTGATAATAACTTTGTATGCAGATAATCAGATACTCCTTTTTTGGTATGAAAGAGGCTCTTGGCTTTACCCCTTCGTGGCTTCTATGGCTCAGGTTATTGCGATACTATACTCTCATTTCCTTACAAGATCAAAATCACAGATGAAAGAGAAGGGATAATCTAACTATTGTTTTTTAATCTTTCATACAGATATAGCACATTCTTGCTTTTATACCCAACTGGTATCACAAGCGAGGTTGGCCTAATTTATATTGCTCTGCCATATATCAAGGTAACTTAAAAAACAATAATAAAGAAATCTGTTTGCTAATTGCCATAGCTGCTTTACATTGTCACATTGTGCTTGTTTGGCCGAGTATGGTTGGTAAAGGCCTATACATAAACGTGCTGCATCTAACAAAAACTAGAAGATGATTTTTACCTTTGTTTCAACACTCAGAAACATAACATTTACCCATTATGGACCTCATATCAGTTCAGTAATGATTTTTCTCCTGGAGATCATCTTGTTCTTCTAGGTGCTTAGCTTCTTGGATGCATAATTTTGCCTCGTGACTCTTAAGCCCTAACCTTGAGAACTTATTTTAGTTATATTAGCAATGGTTTTATGCAAATGATATAGAAGGGGTAAATATTTGTCCAATAAATAGTACTACTGATAATGATAAAAGAATATTTCAATATTCCCTTCTTCATTTAAGAAAGAGTTTGTTTATTTTGCAAATAAACCTTGGGTATTTGTTGAAAGAAAGAAAGGCATTTCAATAACTCCTGGTTTCACCACAGGCATCAGAGAAATACTGCTTTAGGATGCCAAACAAGTGGAACTTCTCCTTTGATTATTACTTTGCATCAATTGGTGTGCTTGGAATCTATGTCCCAGGTTCGTTTCTCTTGTATTTGAGAGATAGGGTTTCTAGCTTTATCATGTTCCTATTTTTTATTGTGATTGTTGCATTCTTTTATGTTTCTATAGGTAGCCCGCACATGTACACGTATATGCTTGGGCAAAGGAAGAAGGCTCTCTCCAAATTAAAGGCTGCATAAACATAATTTCCTATAGTAGCTTGTTTGTATGTAGAGTTGATTAAAATTTACATGTTTTAAGCGTTATTAGGGAAATATTTATACTTGTAGATTTAAATTTGATGTTCTTTGTGCAATTTGTTTGTGGAGGAGGGTTCAAATATCTTTCATTTTTTGTGCCTTCATCGTGCCTCAATTTTATAAAAATTTAATAACTCAAAATGTAAAACTTAAATGCCAAAATAAAACTGTTAGATATGATCAACATCATTTTACCTATGCATATGTAAAAGATTATGACATTTCAATTTTGTTTTGTTTGTTATGAAGAGCTTGTAAAAATATAATAATATTGATAATTTTTGGATGTTAATTCTTTCAACTTATTACTTCACCTAAAAGCAAGATTGAAAAATAATAGTTTTTTATGTGCATATAGAGAATAATATAGATTACATATAACAATTTTATTTTGCCTTTTAAGTTCTAAATTATTGAGTTATTAAATTTACTTTTCAGTTTTAAATTTTGAGTTATTAAAGTTTTAAAAATGTAGGCATGATGGTGGCACAAAAACGGAGGCATTTGAACCTCCTCTTGTTTGTTTGATTGTTAATTAGTTTATAGAGTAAACTTTATACTCCCAAGGTTTGGTGTATTTTGGGAGAGAATTTGATGTCATTACAAATCTCTACTATATTTTATGATAAATTAGAAGAGCTTAAACAATCTTAGCTAGGACTCAAAGCTAACTTCTTAATTGAAATTCAAATGGCAACATAAGCCAAAATACCAACTTTTAACATTTTAACAGCTAATTTTTGTTGAGGTACCACTCCATCAGGCAGAAATTTCAACACCGCGGCAACAAACAAAGCTATTTTGTTCATACTGGCACAAGATATATATTATAGGCCACCAGAATACCTAAATAAATAAGCACTTGCACAGAAAAATCAAAGCACATTATATTCAAACCTAAAATAATCACAAACTCATATGCGCTTTTACCCCAACCTTCCGAAACATAAACAAGTACTAATGCTAGTTTTGGTCATTCTCTTCATATTTATTTTAACCCTCTAGCCCTCTTCTATTAATTACTATCGAACAGCAAATTGTCAATGTCACAGAAAAGTAATATTACAAAAAGTGAGAAATCGTTAAACTGACTTGCTGGTTTTATCCCCTTGATTCTCACCTTTCTCACTCTTCTCTTTCTCTTCCATTACCTGCTTGATCCCCTCCTGATACCCTTCAATAAAAGCCCGTAGTGCATCTCTGTACGCTGAAGCGCGTGTCATATACACTCTCTGCAACGTGGGCCTCAGTGTCTCCATTCCACCCCTTGCTGCCACTGCCAGCTCTTCCAAAAGGGACATCTCGATCTCCTGCTTTGAACTATCCTGTTTATTTGTAGCCTTTGCTTTGTGCTCTCTAGGCCTGAGTTCGGGCCCGATATCTCGCACCCAGCTGGCTGCGTAGAGTCTAGAAGCTTCTTTTAAAACGTACCACTTTTGTTTTGTTGTGAGTTTTGGCTTTGGTTTGTAGCTTGGCGGATCGGGAAGCGAGGAAGGGAAGGCGATTTCTTTTAGGTCGTACCTTACGTAGTCATATAATTTTCGACATACTACCCTCAGCTTCATGTTGATTGTTTAGCAGAATTAAAACTCCCCTGTTATGAAAATATAAAGCCAAGATTAAATTAAAGTTCTCAAGACGTGAGAATAGATGTATGAAATACTTTAGTATATTATATATGATTGTTGAAAATATTGAATGATCTCAGATGAAATCTCATCATCGATCAAGGGCTCAGATTATATCAAGCATAGCATTAGATTTAGGAATAAATCCAATGGTACCTTGAAACACATGTACCAAGGCATAGCACTTATAGAAATTAGAATAACGGTAACATAACGGCTCTGTGAACTTTAGCATGTATAAATACACTTTTTAGGATATTGTAAATAACACACTTTGATCATCAATAGAAATCAATCAATATTGTTCCGCATAAATTTCTCTTCTCAGATTATAAAAATCAACGTGGTATCAGAGCCCATGGTTTGATAACCCGATTCAAAGAAAAACGATCAAGTGCCTTAAAGGCCACCAAAGTGCTGAGTACACAGTACCAGTCACCATAAAGAAAAACCCCTCATACTGTATCTGTTCTTATCAGATACAAGAAAAATACATACCAGAATACCAGAAAAATCTCCTCTTGTCAGATTTACAAGCAGATACCAGTGAATACCAGAAAAAGGCTGATCAAAACAGCAACAAAATACCAGTAAACCAAATCATGCTCCAACAAACAAAAAAACTCACAGAAATTTGAGTCGCCTCCAGAAATTACTCAAGGTGGTGATGAACTCACAACCTACTGAGAACCCCGAAGCGAAAATTCTTGTCGTTACAAAGCCAACCGCTAACCCTAGAACCGCGATGCGCAGTGGCGAAGCTAGGAATTTTGTCAGGGGTAGGCGAATATTTGTGGCATGTAGCGAAATCTAGTTTAAACAAGGATACAAGGGTATGAATCAGCAATCTAGAAATGTATTATTGTAACATTTGCATGCCTCTCCAGGGAGATTCAAAACTGCATTAGATAAATTAATGAATAAAAGCACAACATTTTTTTACTGTAACATTTGGTCGATGCTCACACCAAAATGGATTAGACTATTGCAATAGCATATTAGATTTAACAAATGACCTAAGAGCCTGTACAATTTGATATGACAGTAAATTCTTCAAACAACCTTTTTTTGTGATTGCTACTATAATTCTCAGACCAATAACGAAGAAGCCATCAAAAGAAAAAATGTTGGTCTGATACTGACATCGAAGCAGTATTATTACATTTGTTATACCAACTAACATATTTTGTTTCATATGAAACTAATAAAATATAATTTCATATAAACCTTTAAATAACTACTTACAATATATAAACCATATTCTGTCATATGAGTCTAGAAAAGGAAAAGGTGAGAAATATCAATTGAAGTTAACAAATTTAGTTACAGCTACATGGCTATAAATCCATTAAAATTTATAATTGTTGCTTCTTAATTTTGTTATTTTCTTTCTTGAAAATTAATCTTCTTCATCAAAGTCCTTTTCTTCCATTCTCTTGACAATTCAAAACGATACACCAGTGAAAAACTTGCTTTTGATATCGATACCAGTGGTGAAAGACAAAGAGCAACTTATGCTACTAAATGACTTAAAAATTGAAAATAAAAAAACGAAGCAAGAACTAGAGTAATTGAGAATTGAGATGGATAAAATAAAAACTGAGAAGACGAAAGAGATCTCTGCTCTGATATCAAGAAAAATCAGATATCAATGACCTTGATTCAGACTTCCAGATTTTGATTGAAAAATAAATTAACAACGAAACCTTACTATAAATCAAATAGGAAATTGACTTCAGTAACAAACAAATAATAATGAAAACCTTTTCGAGAGTACACAGGCGGTGATCAGCGGCTAGGGCTAGCGGGCACAGGCGGGTACATGTGGCGATCAGCGGACACAGGCAGCAAAGTGGCGGCAATCCTTCTCCTTTGCGCAGCGGCGATCCTCTCTCCTTCCTCCTTCGCGTATCGCGCGTAGGGACGCGTCTCAGACTCTCCTCCGAGGGTTGTTTTGATTGATCTCCCTCTGGACTCTGGGCTAAGGGTACGTAGGCAATTTAACACAAAGGCCAGCTAAACCAGAATATTTCATACATTGATCTAACAATTATCTATATTCAACACTAATGGTTCAAGTCCATCCCCAGATCAGGTGTAGCCATTAATGGCTAAAATCTAACAAATTAAAAGGAGGAAAATATTAGTACCAGGAAGGGGGTATTCAAGTCTACGCTTAGCTCTTGCGCGTTGTCAGCAGCCACGTGTTGCCTTGCGTTGTTTAGCTTGTGCCGCCACAGAGATGTAGTAGGCTGTAGGCGGAGAGAAAGGGCTTCGCTCCAGAGGATAAACGGAGAACAGATAGAAAGAAGCAAAATATGTGGGCCGAGAGACCCAGTACAATTCAACGGGTCTTAACCTTTGTCAGTAAAGTATCAAGAGTATTTGGAGAGAATTCAAAGAGATTTGGAAGAAGAAATTCAACGGGTCTTAATGTGGGCCCTTTTGTCGGCTTTAAACATTGTGTATGGGGAGGTGTGGGCTGAAATCAAACATGGGCCTAATCAAGAACTCGGTTTTATAATATCTTGTGCTTTAAGTTTTGGGCCGCAGGCCGATTGTTATTTACATTAGTTTGATGATGTTTTTGAAAGGTGTACATGAAATGAAATTCCCCCTGTATAAATATGAAGTAGCAATTACTAAGATGATTTTAGAGGGTATTCTCCCTTACATGAAATTTAGAAAGGATAAATATGATATCTACCGAAAAACCATCCATAAGTTTCATAAATTGTCAAGTAAAAAACTGTCAAGTAAAATTCTCTCATATATGAAAGATTTTTGTTCCTTGCATGAAATTTTATCATATATCAATTTCATTACAAAAAAACCATCCATAATTTTCACAAAGAAGAAGCACATATTGTTTTGGGACTTGTGTACCCAAAATTGATTTTTTTTTTAATTTTGTTTTGCCTCAATCGTGAGTGTACCTCCCGTTATTTTTCGTAGTAAATTCAGGGAAAAAATAGTTCGGTAAAATATACTAGTAATATTAGTAATTTTCTGTAATGGCCATTACTTGTGTTTTCTACGTTGGGCTGCAAAAACAATTCGTAGTTCGTGATTCGATTGACTTTAATTCGAATTTTTTTTCGTAATTAACTCATTCGATTGAAGTTCGTTCTGAAACAAATCAAACTAGTTCGGTTCGAATCTTATTCAAACTCAAACTCAAACTGGGTATAATTCGTTCGAAATTTATTCGTGAACTATTTAGGTTCGAATCTCAAATAATGCACTAATGGCTTCAACCATCAATCTTTAATAATGCAGGAACCAAACTTATATCAGAGCTCAAAATTGTTAATATAATGGTAACTTATAGAATAAGTTTCATTTGACTAGGTCCATGCTGTGATTTTAATCAATACAGTAGCGTAAAAGGTTAGGAAATTTTGGACTGGCCTATAATCCATCAGTGTGAATTTGTGAAAGGTAATAGGTAAAAGGAAACCGCGTGAATTTTGTTCCGTGTGAAATTGTAGTTCTTGATTCGATTGATTTCAATTCGATTTGAAAAAAAAAATTACAATTAACTCGTTCGATTGAAGTTCGTTCTGAAATAAATCAAATCAGTTCGGTTCAAATCTTATTCAAACTCAAACTCAAACTGAAGTAAGTTTGATTTGGTTTGATTCGTTTGCAGCCCTACTTTCATGTTAACATTAAAGCAAACTGTAAATCAAAGCGCGCCACCTTTCACTTTTTATTTTTATTGTATTTTACTATGAATATTGCTTTAACAACAAGTGCATCCGAAATTGGTGATCTCATAGCTGGCTTGACCAGGTGGACAAATTACAAGCTTCCAAAAACTATTTTTCTGAGAGCATCAATTTTCAAATTTTAAAACATGACATCTTTTGATACACAAGCAATTTTAACAATTTTTTTTGGTAAAGTCAAGACACCAAATTATTTAAAATTTTAGCAATTATGGCTCAATTAATTTCATACTATATATCTCTATTACTACTACTATTATTATTATGATGATGATGATTATTATTATTATTATTATTATTATTATTTTCAATTAATTTGATTGTATTTTTAAGTTCTTTTATATTAATAAATATTTTATTTGAAAGCTTGACAGCGGCTGCCATCGATATATCAATAAATGTCAGTCACAAGTCTTTGATATTTTAAATAAATTGTCGATTCTACTTTAAAACAATGGACCGCTAATAAACAGTATACTGAAAACAGGGATATTTCAAGAAATTCTGGCCTCCTATCGTGGCTTATAATGTATTATTTTAAGTGGATCGCCCACTTAATTTCATGACATATATAAACAGTTTTGAGATAATTCGTGTTTTTGACAAGAGCCTGATGTAGACAAATTTTGTCGACAAAAATGTCTAAAATTGACCTCCATCTTGTGAGCATATATACAACTTGTGATTTATTTAAACAAATTAAGTAGATGATCGTTACAGCTCACGACTTTTGTCTCATGTTTAATTTGGTTTGTTCGGTACATATTTGATATCTTTCTTACAGCAGCTTTATTTTTTTATTACCTTCTTTATATTTTCAACTTTTGACATCGATCATATGCCATTTCGGGAAAAAAAGGTACATATATTGAAATTTGAAAAAGTTATATATCTTGTCATTTTGGGAAAAAAAGAGTAAAGAGATATTGAAAGAGTTATTTTGACTATACTTAGTGCACGATTAATGGAAATAAAATGAAAAATGTATGGCTGATTTGCTGTGTGAAGTTAAAATATTTCTGTAAATATCTTTAATAAAAAAAAAGGCGAAAAACTTAAATATATATGTGACCCAAAGTTTACATATATAATTAGATCAAATTTAAATATATATTGGGGAGATGGAATAGCCTATATATATGGATGTGTGGTGAAATATGCATCATCACCAATCTTATTCTTGGCACACTAATGAAAGCACTATATATTAATCAAGGCACGACCTGTAAATAACCGAGCATTACATAAAGAACAAAACAGTAACTAATGAGGATGCACTATTTTGGTAATGTAGTTCTTGGCAGAATTTGCAGTGTCAATATCAAGCGGGAAGTAAAACGGGTAGATCTCGTACCGCACCATGCAACTGCTATACAACACCTGGCAACCCTGCCTATGCGAGCAGTATATCGGAAACCACTGCAGAGTCGTCGACAGGCACTGTGCGCACTGCAGCGGCTGGAGATCCCTCGTGCACTGCGCCAAAGCGTAGATGGTTATGTACTGTGTGAATTTGGTCTTCTCACGGCCAAGACTGTTGCTACCGGCCGACACCGCGTCTGCATTTACTTTGCCCATTATCCTTCTGACTACCTTGTCAAATGCATCGGGATTTGTGGCGTTCTGGGTATTGTAGAGGATCGTGACGTAACCAGTATCGGACTGCCCGATAAAGTTGACGGTGCCATACCGCACGAAGCAGTAGTCGTACCAAAGCCTAGCATCCGATTGGTTCGGGCATGTCTGTGTTTGTGTCATGTTTTAATTAGCCTCAAGAATTAACCATATTTAGTTTTTTACTTGTATATAAAAATCTCATAGATAACAAGAAAATGAGTGATCAGATAACAAAATTCTCAATTGGAATAAAAAGTAACATTCAATTATATACAAGTTTGTAAAGAAACAAACCACGTTAAACTGCTTAGCAGCGCTTGCAAGGCAAGCCGAGCAGTCATTTGCACTGACATCACCTCTGCATTGTGCGAGGCCGTAAATCGTGTTGTTTCCTGTGCCGGAGGAGGTGACTGCGAAGCCGCCGACAGAGGCCTTGGTTGTTAGGTCTGATATAACTTGGTTTATGTTGGTTTGAGTTTGATTACTTGTGTAGTTCTGGGCACAGTAATGTGCTATAGGATCTGCACAGTAGCTCAACGGGAGCAAAAGAGAGAAGAAAAATAGTTTTAGTACAAGTGCCATTGTTTTAATGCGTACATACTATAAGTATAAGATTTGTTACCCCCATTATATAACAAATATGGAAGTGGACTAATTAAGTGGTGGGGAAGATTGTATGGATCGATCGAGCATTGCAGTTTTTCTTGACCACTAATAAATTTTTATTGAGAAAAAATATCCCCGCCATATATGATATATATGTGGAAATTTTGGGTTGACATATATTAGAGATCAAGTCAAAGTTCTAGATTGTTGAATTAATTGATTGTTGAAAAGTGCTCGACAAAGTCAATGCTCTAGAATGTTTCTTTGCACAACGTAATTAATTTATTAATACATGTGGGTACTGGGTAGACACGAATTCTTATCACCTAAGCCCTTAGGTACCGCTGAATTTGAATTAATTCAATCTGTTTCGTTATATATTGATACAAATTTTAAAAGAGTCCATTGCGTTACAGATACAAACATAATTAGTTCAGATTCACGGTCCTAATTCAAACTCAAACGATGAACTAATGCAGAGAATCCGGACTTGGGATATGCATGAAATTATCTGATATATATTATTTCAATTAAAGAATTAAAGATGCTTCTTCCTGGTTGGTTCTTTTATTGATGATGTGTTATGGACGTACGTAACAAGATTTACGGAATTATTCTGTCGGCATCTGAAAAGTTTGGCTAGGAATGCATTTGAAAGTTTGGCTAGGAATTCAACACCCAAGCCTTGAACCCAATTTTGAACTTTTTCTACAGCTACTGGCTACTAATAGTTCAATCATCAATGCCAGTTCAGATATCGAAGAAAATATCTTCAAAATTAGTTTGCACTTTGCATTTCCCCCCTTCTAATCTCTTTAATATTTTGAAGGATAGCTAGTCGGCCGAAATTTTTTTAGTTACCACAGTAAAAAAGAAATTAAATGATTACCACAATACTCAAGCTATTTTCAATCCTACCACTCACGTGGACTCAGTTCACGCATCAAATTGATGCTCTAACTGAATGGGCGCACCAAAGTTGGTGCAAAATTAGTACTCAAACGGGGTGAAACACACCGAAGAGCAATAAAAATTTCGGAACAGTTGGTGCTCTAACCAGTTAGAGCATTAGTTGGTGCGCCAACCTAGTCCGCGCACCAACCCATTTTGGTGTGCGAACTGGGTATGCGTGGGTGGTAGGATTAAAAATAGCTTGAACCGGATGATAATCATTTAGTTTCTATTTTTCACTGTGGTAACTAAAAAATTTCGGACTAGTCGGTGAAATGTCTTCCAACATATTTCATAAAATAAAAGCAAAAATATTAAAGCGTTTTTAGTTAATTAATGATGACATGTTTTCTGAAAAGTTAGCTGGCAATTATTAACCCGTAATTATGATGCATTGCATTTAAAATTTTAATAATCATTAATAAAATATATCAAAAGATCCGAATTTGGATAAATCTTTCGGGGTTAATGAGAACAATCAATCCTTTATGCTATATTATGCGGATACATATATAATTATCATACGTTCATTTTTCATGGTGCATTCACTTGTTTATTTTTTTTTCACATTCGCTCCATTTTCTGCAGTACTAAAAAAATATATGGATTCAAATTTGGTATTAAACAATGAGATTAACCATCGATCTTTTATGTTAACAAAATAAATTTCAAATTTAAATAAAATTGAATCACACAATGTGAACAACATTTCCGCAATTCAAACATGTTATGTAGGCTATTATAGTGATATGATCAATATGAAAAATATTAACTGAATATATGAATGAATTTAATCTAAAATTATCAGAGTGATTGAAGTTCCAATTGAATGATGATGTTTTTTTTTTCTATACTTTATGTGTTCGTATTTTTCTCTGACAAAAAACCTGTAGATTTTTAATTATATTTCAAAATTTAGCTTACAAGGACAAATATTGCAAAAAGTAAAAGTAAAAGTACATAGATACGTTACTAGTATTATAAAAAAAAAAAAAGTAAAAACCAATTTAGTGTAACAAGTATCAGTATGCCCAAGTTGCAAGCTGGTGAGTCTCGGAGTTTCTTTCTCTTGGTAGATATAAATTAACATGTGTAAGATTGAAACTGCGAAATGAAAAGTCAAAATAGTACGATTCCAACACACACCATTTAGGTTACTTCGTGTTGCTTAGTAGACCGAGTCTATGATAGGAATGCAATTTGAGCCTTGGTGTAATATTGAGAAGAAGAGAAGAGCAGAGGAAAGAAGAAGCGTAAATCGAGAAGATCGAATAAAGCATAGAGGAGGAAAAAAAAATTCACACATAACTAAAACACACATAATTATTAGTACTAGAAGAATCTAATGTAAATAGAAAAAAAAAAAAATAATAAGTATAAAGGAAAAGATATTGAGACATTTCATCGAACATCTGTTGTGCATAACAAAAAGGACTGGTACAGATAAATTCAATTCAATTTGAGATAATCGAGCAGTACAGAAGAATAATATGCGATTGACATGCACAAATTACATTATTTATAAGAACTTGAAGAAAAATATTTTTGAAAATTCGAAATTAAGTAACAACAATCCCTCGACTAATCAAAGGGATCATATATTTTTTTTTTCTTTCCACATGCCTATGGGCAGAGAGGAGAAGTAGAAATTATGGAATATTGACCACCTCAGAAATCAATTGCATGGGTCAAAGGATGCGGACGTAGCGAAACACTACATATATATTTATTATGGCTTAGGTATATATCACCGTCTGTGGGTGTAAGCAACATGGATTTGCAAAACTTCTAGTTAGTGGACTCGCCACCTGCTGGTCACATTACTGACTACACCTTGCTCCAATTCAATGTGGGTGTAAGCATCACCAGTAGGGACGGATTTAGAATTTTGACCAGGATCGATCAGGAGTAGATACAAAATGCTGATAAAAATATATTTAATTTAATTTAAAATATTAAAAGTTATAATAAATAGTATTATTTGATGTACATATAAATTACAACCGATATAGGAATATCTAGCTAGCTAGTCAAGTTAAGTTGATAATGATAAACAAAGCATGCCTCTATGAGTTTTCATATTGTGAAATCTTTACATAATTCTTTCATTTTCAACACTATTGAATAAATTCTTCACAACATAAGCCGAAATTTTTATTTATACCATTTAAAAAAAATAAATAAACCAAATAATCATGGTTTTCTGACAATTCTAATACTAGCACGGCCGCAGAATGCCGGAGCGGACCCATATGAGGGGGACCGCAGAATGCCGAAGCGGACCCCTACAGGAGGCTATATAAAAAGGGGCCGCTGGATTCATTTTCATATCATTTCAAAGAAATTTCAATCCCTTCGATCTCGGATAAGTTTTCTTCTTCTTCTCTAGTTTTAATTTTTAGTGTAGAGTAGTAATTAGGTTTAGGTTTAGGGTTTAGGGTTAGGATTTATATTTAGGGTTTAGATTTAGCATTTAGAATTAGATATTAATTTAGAATTTATAATTAAAATTGTACCCAAATTTAATTAGAATTGTACCCAAATTTAAATAGAATTGTACCAAAATTTAATTGTACCAAAATTAAAGTAGGTTTAATTGTATCAAAATTTAAACCGGACTTATACCAAACTCTCATATTTGACCAATACAGCATGACATCCAGTAGAGATAGACCATCCTCCAGTAGGGGTGCACAGCATGGCCCTACAGCCACGCCGTACGAGATGTCTCAGTACATCGAGACAGCATTGGCAGATGTTCTGGGTATCCGGAGTCGCACCGAGAGGGTCAGCGACTTCTTGTGGTACCCGAATGCGGAGCATCGGATTTTAGAGGCTGCCACTGGGGTAAGTTATAAATTTGTCATATTTATAAAAATACTAATAACTTAATCTTTTTTTATGAATGAACTTGATCTGATTATTTAATTAAATACAGGGTTTGGATGCTGTTGCGGTTCGTCACAACCGCACTCATCTACGGTACCAGCCGGTGTACGGGGGAGTTTTACGCTCGATGGGATTATACCAGCTATCCCAGATGGCCGAGGAGAATGCTGACGAGGGTTTACCTTCCGGCTTCGTTGAGCGATGGCGTCCCGAGACGCACAGCTTTCATCTCCCCCATGCTGAGATGAAAGTCACCCTACAGGACGTCAGTTGCCTGTGGGGTATGACTATTATAGGAGAGCCGGTCATGGGCGTCGAGTACGGAGACTTCCAGACATTGTGCTCAGAGCTGTTGGGGATCTCGCACGAGGATCTCCAGAAAGAGAAGAAGAGAGGTGAGAAGACCGTGGTCTCACCCAGCTGCATCAGCTTGGCAAAGCTACAGGTGAGATTCAAGGATTTTCCGGATCGACCAGATCAGGTATTTGCTTGTACAAGATTTAATTTAAGGCAAATTCTTCTATGGGCATAATGACCTATTTGTAAAATGAGCATATTTCCATTTTCAAAGTTCAAACAGTTGATCCGACCGTTCAACATTTTCTCCATATTACAATGTACTTGGAGGTCAAATTTTATATTTTTTTGAATTTTTTTAATATTTATTAAGATGGGTACAAATTCAATGGTCTGAATTTGACTAGTTTTGTAAAATACTTAATAAATAGTAAAAAAATTCATAAAAATGTAAAATTTGACCTCCAAGTACATTCTAATATGGAGATAATATTGAACGGTCGGATCGACTGTTTGAACTTTGAAAATAAAAATATGCTCATTTTACAAATAGGTCCTTATGTCCATAGAAGCATCCCTCTTAATTTAAATAATATTAGATTTATTTTCTTGTAAATAATGTGCTAATTTAAATCTATAACAGGTGGTTGTTGATCGACACCTGCGCGATTACATTTTGGAGATGATCACCTGTCAGTTGTTTCCAGATTCGCATGGAGATCAGGTGCGGCTGTGCTACCTCGAGCTTCTGCGCGACCTGTCCACTGCGGGCAGGTTCAACTGAGGAGGTGCCACGCTGGCCATGCCTATATAGATAAGAAACACATTCTTATAAATTTTTTCAAATATTACACATCGTAGTGTAGTAACACTGACTTTGTAAATTGTAAAGGGGTCTTAACACAGCCTGCTTGAAGAAGAATAAGACCTTCATTGGACGGTGCATGTTACTACAGCACTGGTCCTACACACATCTGATTGTTGGCCGTCCAGTCCTGGCCAACAAGACAGATGTGCCGGAGTGGGGCAAGCCCGAGCCGGACAACTGCCCTGCATTTGTCGCCAAGTACTGCTATCCCAAGATTTGGGTGGGTGCAGGGCATGGCTCGTCTCTCGGCATCACATTCTGGAGACAGGAGATCGAGTATCTCAGAGATGATTCCGAGTTCGGGACTTGGGAGCCCTACAGAGATTATGTAAGTTTACTTTTATTTTTATTTTTATTTAAATTTTTTCCAGTTCGAATTGAAATATGATATTAAATCTATACTTCCAGGTTGCGGCGGATGACGTACATCAGTCATATCTTGAGATATTGCCTGAGCGATGTCGTCAGTAGGAGCATTTCTGGCGTGCTGAGGTGCCGCTCATATGTTTTTCAGGTACCGTAATTTTTTTATGCTAGTTATCTACACGAGCGACTTAATTTAATAAAAACAGTCTAACGTATTAAAATATATATATCATCGAGCACCATTACCCCGGACGGGTCATGAGACAGTTCGAGATGCGCCAGCTTGCTCCGCCCCTGGCACCGATCAGCGAGGAGGTCTGGCGAGGGCTGCATCATCCTAGGGATACCACTGCAGGCAAGGACTTGGGGATTGCCCGTGTCGATTATGTGTTCGAAGCAGGAGCTGTAGATCCCCCATTGGCCGAGCCCGACCATCAGATGGATGTCGTGCCAGTGTAAGAAATTTTTTTATAAATTCAAAACTTCCACTATAGCTTTTTGATTGGAATATCTAACATTTGTTGTAATTCGTACAGACCTTACAGAGATTGGTACCAGGATCACGGCGTGTACACTATATTTCTGGAGGGATACATCGCCGACAACCCGCATGAGCGGGTACCGAAGCCGAGGGATCGTAGAGGACGGATCCACGGTATTATCTCCGCCGGCGCACCTCTCGCAGCCACGGTATTTTTAATTTGAAGTTTCAAATTCAAAACTATTAATATTTACAATTGTACAACTTCTTCATAATTTTTTCAATTTTCAGGCATTATATCTTGTCAACAGTTGCGTCATAGGGGCTACGATAGCCGTCACCAGGGGATGGAAGAGGCTCGGAAAGGTCATCCTCAAGCACAACGTACCTGCGGTGTGCCAGTGTGGGTACAGGGCGCGCCTCGACTCTTTACTGAGGTGCGCTGGCTTGGGCGGTGTTGATGCGGTCGACGACATATCTAACGAGCCCGATGTCTACGTCCCCTACACTGGTGATGAGGAGACGTTTGCACCCGTCCACGACGCTGAGACGGTCGGTCAGGCGTTCGATCGAGGTACAGAGTTGATGCGCCGAGTCGCACATGAGGCCATGGGATCCAGGCTAGGATGTCTGCCGAGGTATAATTTAAATTAAAATACATAACTGTGATTTTTTTCTTATTCAATACATTATCTAATTTGTAAGTTACTACATGATGGAGACGAGGAGGGCCTGGGCTTCAATATCTCCACTGAGTATGACACAGAGGGAGATGAACTGTATTCCCCGGGTTACAGTCCCACTCAGACAGCACCTCCTGCCTATCAGCAGGGTATGTTCAGACAGAGCCCATCCCGCCGTTCCCGTCCTCACCGCAGGTACCTCACCCTTCCCTCCACGATGACCCTATTGCCAGACAGGCGTTTTTATTCACGCAGGCTGAGTTTGGACAGATCACGGTTTTTGGTCCTGGGGTCCAGCAGACATCCGAGATTGAGGAGGTTCACTAGGAGCTGGTTCAGTCTACGGATGTCCAGGCAGACGACTCTGCATCCTCCGCAGATACTGACGAGATGCCACTCTGCAGGCGGGGTCGGGGGTTTAGGAAGAAGAAGGTGAGGACGGTGTTTAGTCTAGAGACGTAAATTTTCATTTGTTGTACTGTTAGATGTTTTGTTAGATTCTTATTTGTAGTATTGGTAGATGTTTTGTCAGATACTTATTTATTATGTTGATTAGTTTCTTGTTTGTTTGATTTTGTTGTTATTTATTTATTTTGTTGATTTCATTATCTCAGAGTACACAAAAGAATTTTAAAGAAACCACATATCTAAAATATCTAAAATATTTCAAACGAACGACATATCTAAAATACGATACGACCAAAAATCAATTTAAACAACATTCGAAACTACATAAATAACCCTTAACAAATTACAATTTCGTATTTTTAAAATTAAAAATAATGGGTCCGCTCACTACTAGAATTTTCGGATTTTCCAAGGGCAGCCTATGTTATTTCCGAAGGTAGGAGTGGCCTACGGAAATAAAATCGCCTTCTCTGACACACTTAATAATTTCCAACGGCAGGCCGACGGAACTAGTCGCGCATGGAAATCCCAGCTGTCGGCCCATGAAAATGTTAACTATTAGCCCTTGGAAATACTTTTGCATGACCCATGACCCGCCAAACAGACCAAATATGATATTTTATTGATAGCCCATGGAAATAGCTCACCCCTTGCCCTTGGAAATAAGTTAGAAGTAGAAAGACATATTATTTCCATGAGCTACCCTTGGAAATGTTTTGGTTATTCTGTTTATATAATTTTATAGTGAAGGCTCATGGAAATACTGGACCACTATGCCCATGGAAATGTTTTACTGATCCAGTTAATATTATTTTTTGATTAGACGTAGTATTTCCATGAGGCTACCGTCGGAAGTGTTTTGTTTCTGGAGACAGGACCATTTCTGTTTATTTGAGATCTCCCTTTCAATGTTGGCCAAAACTAAATAACAGCAGCAAGCAGTATTTAATAGAGATAGTTAAAACGAAACATTTAATTGAAAACATAAATTTTGCTCTTTGGACTAAGCCAATCTATTTAATTTGGGTACAAAACATATTCACGGATGGAATCAATAACTAAGATCTCCCTTTGAATGAATCTTGTGTAAAAACCTGTTACAAAACAAAAAAAAAAAGGAAAATGTTAGAAAAGGCATTTGACCAAAATGCATTACTGGATAGTAAAATGTTAAGTAATTTGAAATGCAAAAAGTAACACATATGTCAAAACACTTACCAATTAATACTCTTCATCGGAATCATCCATGTCTTCATCATCTTGCTCCATGTCATGCTCTCCCTCACCCTCCTCTATGTTGTTTTCATCCCTTGCCAAACTTGGCGGTTCATTTGATGTTGTCGGTGGAAGGTTTGTCGTTTCGTTCACTAGCTCGAACTCGTCTTCTCGTTGGAGCATATCATCCCAATCAAAGTCTTGTCCAATAGTTGGCTCAATTGGATTATCCGGTCTTTCCTCTTAGTAAAATTTGAGGTTTGCATCGTCGCCCTCGACACGAAACCTCGACTTCGGGCTTGTTTTGATTGCCACCCACCATGGGCATCTTTCGGCCTTTTGGGATGCATAAGGTAGGTAGCACACTTGGGTTGCTTGAGTCGCTAATACAAAAGGCTCGTAATTTGCAAGGCGACAAGTATGCTTGACCTCAACAATGCCATGTTTGCGGTCCACTTTTACACCGTTTATTATGTCAAACCAATCACACCTAAAGAGAACTACTTTGTGGGCATCATACTCTAGCTCAATGACGTCTTGGAGAACTCCATAGTAGTCGATTTGTTCGCCATTTGCATCCCACTCTCCTTTTATGCAAACACCGCTACTTTGAGTTACCTTGTTTTCTCCAGATGATTCTGTGTGAAATCGATACCCGTTGACTTCGTACCCATCGTAGAAGTACGCTTGTTTGCTTGGCCTGACCCCTGCCATTCGTATGTAGTAATCGTCTTCATCACGAGAATTTATTACCTTTTTGCGTAACCAAGGTGCAAAACCATCTTGACGGACTTTTGGCAAGTCTTGTGGGCTTGTGGCCACCCCATTGTTGAGCATGCATGTATCAAACTCTCTGCACATTAGAATATGTCCAAACATGAGATTTTGATATGTTTTAAAGTAGATACTTTAATTAGAAAACATCAAAAGGATATTTATAAGATTGTACCCCATGTATTTCTCACAGATCTCAAGACAGTTGAGGATGACATAAGTGTGTGCCGCATCCCAATCCTTGTCATCGAGAGGCTTTCGTCTTTCCCTGCCAATGGAACGGCCCGCATTGTCGAATATAGAAAGTAGTCCCGCCGAACAGTTACTTGTTCCAACACCTTCTTGGCTAATCTTGTCATTCTCTGCAAAGTAGTGTGCGGAAAATATACCAATTTCTTTGGCAATTGTAGCCTCCACGATTGAACCCTCAACACGTGCTTTGTTCGTGACTCTCATCCTTTGTTCTTTGTTACGCCTGTAATTGCAACAACGGTTTAGTGTTAGTTGTAAGCTTAGTGTGCCTTAAGTAAAATTTAAAACAAAAATCCAAAGCACAACACACCTCTCACATGGATACATCCATCGAAACCCTACTGGCCCGCCCATTCTAGCCTCGTATGCTACATGCAGCACAAGATGCTCCATTGAATCAAAGAAATCGGGGGGAAATATTTTTTCCATCTTGCACATTGTGACAACAATATCTTTCTCTAATTCCGCGACCCTCATTGGATCAAGTTCTTTGGCACAAATCTCTCTAAAGAATGCTGAAATCTCACATAGAACATCCCAAACAGGGTCCGGGACAAAGTCTCAGAATGCGACGGGGAGGAGGCGCTCCATGAACACGTGTAAATCATGACTTTTAAGCCCGGTGAAGCTGCTCGTGGTTAGGTTAACCATCCTTGACCAATTGGATGCGTAGCCATCAGGGAACCTTACTACCTCCTTGAGCCATGTTAAAACAATCCTCTTATCATTTGGAGAGAGTGCGAAGGGTGCATTTGGTTTTTTTAGCTTTCCCGGGTTACCATCCGAGGGAGTTAGGTGTTGGGTGGGGCGATCACAATAAAGAGGCAAATCTTTCCTTGCTTTTTCATTATCCTTGGTTCTACCACCTATGTTTAACAGCGTGTATAGCAAATTTTCTGTGAAATTCTTCTCCAAATGCATCATATCCAAATTGTGTTGCAACAAATTGTCTTTCCAATAGGGTAAACTCCAAAAAATACTTTTTTTCTGCCAATGATGGGTTGTACCATAACCCTCAATTTGTTGTAATCCTCCCTCTTTACCCCATTTAATATCTGGGATCAAACTCACTATATCGAGCAGCTGCTCTCCCGTCAATCTCGGTGGTGGGGGATCATTCTCAACTCTACCTTTTTTGAAATTCTTCCTATCTCGACGGAATGCGTGATCAGGAGGAAGGAAGCACCTTGTACAATCGAACCAACTTGCTTTTCCACCATGCGCGAGTTGAAAGGCCTTTGTCTTCTCCATGCAATAATAACACGCTAATTTGCCTTTTGTACCCCACCCACACAACATCTCATAAGCCGGGTAATCACTAACTGTCCAAAGAAGTTGTGCATGCATCTCGAAGTTCTCTCTTTTATACCCATCCCATGTCATTTCTCCATTTAACCACAAATGTTTCAATTCATCGATCAAAGGTTCAAGGAGTATGTCAATGTCCCGACCCGGATGCTTTGGTCCCGGGATGACTAGCGCAAGGAACATGCTATCTTCTTTCATTATCATCCCAGGTGGTAGGTTATATGGAAAAACAAATAGCGGCCAACACGAATATGGAGCTGCACTCGAGTTAAATGGCATGAACCCATCCGTTGTTAGCCCCAACCAAACATTTCTTAGCTCTTCTGCAAAGGTGGGATGTTTCCGAGCGAAATGCTTCCAAGCCTCACCATCCGCCGGGTGCACCATCATCGGGGCTTTGTGACGCACACCTTCCTTGTGCCATCTCATATTCTTCGCAGATGTTGCGGTCATGTACATCCTTTGCAATCGTGGGGTGATAGGGAGATAACGAAGTTGCTTTTGTGGAACGAGCTTTGCCTTCTTATTGGGTCCAAGAGTCTTATACCTTGGCTCGCCACATACATCACAGCGGGTATTCTTCTTGTTCGCATCACTATAATATAGCATACAGAAGTTAGGACATACATCTATTTTCTTATGGTCCATGCCCAATCCCTCGACCAAACGTTTCGCTTGGTAGAAATTTTTAGGTAGTTCTTCACTAGGAGGAAGCATGCTTTTAAGTAGATCCATCATCCCATCGAAACATGCTTGGCTCATTTGGTGTTTCGCCTTCAAAGCAAAGGCTTGTGTCACCGCGGACAAGACGGTTTGTTTTTCGCATTCCATTTCACCCGTCGAGTTAATTTTCCAAACCGGTTTGTTGTTAGCATCCATCATGTCGTAGAATTTTTTAGCCGCTCCCATAGGTGTCTCTTCATTCCAATCGAATTCTTGACCAGCAGCATCCCTTACCATGTCAACCATTGGATCAGTGGCTGCGTTCACAGGCGGCGAATTGTTCAATGAATTTGGATGCGGCTCCCCATGTTTGTGCCACACTTCATATAGGTTGCATAAGCCATGGCGAAAAAGATGCAGTTCTACGGTTTGCACATCTTTGTTATAGAGGTTGTCACATCTTTCACACGGACACGGCATACATTGCACACCTCTATCATTGACACTCACAATGGAGGGTATGGATAATGCTCGTGCAATAAATTCGGTCACACCATTCACAAATGTAGGGTGAAGAATTCCACCCATACTTTTCTTACTATACTTGTACATCCATTCCCGATCATTAGCCATTTGAATGACTATCTGTATAAAATAGGGCATGAGTTAATTATATGATCCCTCAAACACAATTTCACAAGACGGCTATGTTTTCATTTTTTGGTTCTTGAGTCAGTGGCTGATTAATCAAGCACAGTGGCTGTGTTTTTATTTTTTGGTTCTCGAGTAAGTGGCTGATTAATCAAGCACAGTGTCTTCGTTTTCATTTTTTGGTTCTCGAGTCAGTGGCTGATTAATCAAGCACAGTGTTTACTTTTTTTGAGACAGTGGCTGTGTTTTCATTTGAATGACTATCTCCAAGCAAACACAAGCTGAGATAATCAAGCACAATGTTTTCATTTTTTTGGTTCATTTAATTTCACAGTGGCTGAATAATCAAGCAAACACAAGCTGAGATAAAACTGAAAAGGGGCTGATTAATCAATAATGCAATGTGCATTCTTAACAGGGAACAAGAGCTTACTTTTGTACAGGAGAGGAATAGCGCCTGGAATTAGAGCTCAAATCAGATGAACAGCAAGAGCCTGTGGACTTGGAGCTAAAAAAAAGAGGAGGAGGAAGAGCCCCTGGACTTAGAGCTCCAAGGAGAGGAAGAGGAAGAGCTCAGTTGCGGCAAGGGTGGAGAGAGATCATGGAGAGGAAGAGGAAGAGCTCAGTTACAGCAAGGAGGAAGAGCTTAGAGCGGTCTTAGAGAGGAAGAGGGTCGAGAGATCCGGGACTTAGAGCTCAGTTGGGGCAAGAGTTCAAATGGGGCGACTGGGCATAGTGTTTGAAGAGCTACACGACATAAAATAGACTGAGATGGGGCGAGCTGAATGGGAAGAAAGATATTGGAGGTATTTCCATCGGTTTACCGTCGGAAATTCTGGTGTATATTATCTAAAGGGGGAATCGGTTATATACCCATCAAAACTTTTGAATTTGGATATTTGCCCATATCCTATTCAAATTTGAGGTAAATTTTGAATAGGATATGGGCAAATATCCAAATTCAAAAGTTTTGATGGGTATATAACCGATTATGCCTCATCTAAATGTAGTTACATTTTTAGAGCGTACCCAAAGTGTACGCAGCTAAAATTTTGTACCTGAACCGAAATAAAAAGAAGAGACATGGGGCAAGTACTATAGTACTTATGCAACATCCTAATGAAATTGTAAAGTTAAATGAGAAGATACTTGTGCAACATCCTAAAAAAACAAGAAGAGACATCCTACATTTAGATAATATACACAAGTTAAATGAGAAGATCCTGAGTACCTTGACACATCCTACACGACATAAATTAACAAGTTGGTTTGACTACCTTGACACATCCTACACGACATAAATTAACAAGTACTTGAGTACCTTGACACATCCTACAAATTATATGACATCTGAATAATTAGGTTAAAACATCCTAAGTTAAGGGTTCAAACAGTCCAATGAAATCCTAGCTACAAGTTAATGCGAATGTTATTATATTATTAGAAAACATTATCCTTTTTCCAGAAAGTAACACAGTTTATGGACGATGATCCTCTTCCACACCAGAATTGCCCTTGGATGGTTGAGGGTTCTCTCCCCCACCGGCATTGCCCTCCGATGACCCCTCCTACAGAGCACAGAAACCGGTAGTTACCACAAGTTTTAATTATAATATTGTTCTCCTGTCATTTCTTATGTTAGCAACAGATAAGTGCTTACCGGAAATTTTGGAGGCTCCATTCCTTGCCCTCGGAAGAGTTGCGCAAAACAGTCCCTCGTGAACTGACTATTCTTTTTAATCTCTTCCATATCTGCTCTGTGGCGCTGCTCTTGTGCAGCTAGCTCAGCAACAAAGGAAGTACGTTCCGCCCTAAGTAACTCTGCGACCTCCTCTTTTGTGTATTTCCTTTTCGAATCTTCAGCGGAGGTAGCTGTGCTCTTTGTAGGCTCTGATGGGGCACCCTCCACTGTCTCTAAGACTCTGGTGAGTTTGCTGGTCCTACTCTTGAATCCAAATCCGAATAGCCTCCCTCGCTTGTCCTCCCCGTTCACAGCGATCTCCCAAATTTCCTCATCGTCCATCGTATCCCCGTAGAAAGCCTTAAGCTCCAGGAATTCTTTCTGCCACCATTGGAACAAAACTTGTTAAGATAAAAAAATATAAAGAAAGATGCATTCCAACACATCTCAGCAGCTTAGTACACTATCAATGAACTTATATAAAAGAAAACTGGTGAGCACCCAGTAAGGCTTAAGCTCTTTGGACAGTAAGGCTTAGCACCCAGCCATTTTAGGTAGTACAAGCAACAATTGCAAGAAAAAAAGAACTTTATATATACAAACAAGTAAATTATGAGCACATCTTCTATAGGTCACTCCATTTTGTCAGTATCAATTTGTTCAATTACAACAAGTATATATTTAATTTTTATCCTGGATTGTATGATATGTTGTAATTACAAGTGTCACTACAGGAGATCAAACTGATATCTCAGAGATTAGTTACAAGTGTCTGGTTAAAACTAAAATTGTTGGCATCAGAAATATAGGGCTTTTCTTGTTCAAAATTAGGGTATTCCAATTATACCACTGTGTCTGGTCTCTCGGTGTATTATTTCAGCTGGTGGATGAATAGTACCTAACCAGGTCTGTTTGTAAGCAACGAATCTTTATTTTCTTATCTTTCTTCTTATAAGGGTATGTTGGTAATCGAGAGTTTTAATTTTCTTTGGGCTTTATGGGTCACTCCTAACAATAGCATGTTACCAGTAATTAATCTGAAATTTACATAGAATAATTACAAGAATTTGTCACATGTAGTAGGCTAAAGCTGAACTTTAATTAAACTTCAGAATGATTTTGCTTAATAATTGCATTTTACCACTAATTTCATTTTACCACTAATTTCATTTTACCATCCACTTTCTATACAGTACCAGTGATTGTTGGCAATGGCTGACAAGAAAAGGTTTCATCAATTTTTTTTTGCATAACTTCTAATGGAGTTTAATTATCATGTAAATGCTGACTTTGTAATGTATTTTTTTTTTCAGCGTATGTAAGGGCTGCAAGTGATGAACTCAGATTTTGTTGAAAGAGATGAACTTAGATTTTGTTCATCTAGTATAATTTTTGTCTAATGATGAACAGGTTTTATACTATTCAATTTTGATATTGGCTGATCCTGAACAGGGCTTCTGTATTTTAGCAGCCCTAAATCAATATGTTCAAATAGGGGACTTAACACAACACATCTCAAAATTGTATATTAAATACTTACCGCTGCCTTTTCCGCGTTCTCGTTCACGTATTTCTTTCCTTGTGGTGTATCACGCATGTGAGTTCGATCAAAGACCTCCTTCGGCCCAACTGGTAATCCCTTCTCAGAAATCTGAAATTTGTAACAGGAATGTATGCAGAGGACGTTAATAAAATTCAAGGAATGGAAATTCGCTAAAGTAAATTTAATGTATTTATCATTACCAAAACTTCCTTGTGCCGATACATGCTCCTGGAGCCAGTCACGTGATGCACCACTTCTTTTACCTCCTTTAATGCGGTTTGCACGGTTGGTGGCTGATGCATTGACAAACTTATCCTTCAACCAAATGAGAACCAAACCCTTCCAGTACTCCGGGTTCTTGCACCATTTAGGAGGATGGTCTATCCATACCTCTTTTTCCTCTCCAAATTTTCTCGTGAGTCACCTTCTCGTTTCCGCCAGTTCCCGCATATATGCCTCTGCCGCAACTCTCTCAAATACATCAATACACCGCACGGTGTCTTCCTCAACCCCCCATGAATACCTCTGGAGGAACTGTTTTAGAACGAGCAGTCTTGTCTGAGAGGGAAACATGTTCCAGCTCCGGTAAGGTCCGGGCAAGTTCCATAGTGTAAGAAGCCTAATCGTGGTGATTATCTTTGTGCACTTGGGTGATGACGTGAACTCAGCATCACCGACGACCACCAATTCTGGTCTGTCCTCTGGTGGCACCGGGTCACGAGGCCTTGCAAGACCCCGCCCACAACTCACATTGGTGTTTCCCTTACTTCTTTTTCTTTTCCTCCCGACAGCTGACGCTTGAGCTGCCGACTCATCGAGCTCTAGCCCGCTTGCGCCAAGAGCTTCAGTAATCCCACAGAGGAGACGACGGCGTAAGCACCTCCTACTGCCATCGTCATCCAGTAATGCGGGATGTGGGCTAGACTCATCTTCGGTGTATTGCATTCCAGATGCATCCTCTTCTTGCACAGTACTTGCCCGCTGGTTGGACAACGAGGGTTCAGGCGGTGCATGGGCAGATGGTGACTGGGATCGAGTCGGCGAGAAATCATGTAAACTGATCGGGGACCGGGCGCGATCTACCCACGGATCCCAATCAGTACCTACTTGAGTAGGTGCCCGGGAAGAACCTGCATCTAGAGAGTTGAGTGGCAGGTCAGTACTGTTCTCGGTTGCCGATGGTGTCTCCGTACATCCTGCACTTCTAAGCCCTGCCCTTCGAGGATTGGGGCCTATAAAAATTCTGCACTTCGAGGAACTAGTGGCTGACCGCGGCGGTGCCTGGACATCAGCCTCTGTTGGTGGCTCATCACGGGGATCTCGAGATGGCTCGGCAATGGGCGACGGCGACTTGTCAGCTGGTGGCTGGGTAGCGACCTCTGCCTCGGCAATGGGCGACTTGTCAGCTGGTGTCTGGGTAGCTACCTCTGGCTCAGCAAGGGGCGACTGGGACCAGCCTGATCTGGCTCGGCACTGGGTCCTTTTCAGCCGGTGACTGGGCTGTCGGCGATGGCAGTGGGGCTGCTTCCATGGGCCGAGGCGACAGTTGGGGAGCAGCCTCATCTGGCTCGACGGGAGGGGACTGGGGAGTATCATCAACCTCATGCACAGTAGCAAGGGGCTCTTTTCTTTGAACGGGTTTGTGCAATGCCCGAAAAGCGGGGTTCAGCCTAGCAGACCTCCGGATCTCTTCCTTCGTTCTACCCCGAGATTTCTTATTACGGGGGGGTTCACTGTGATGAAGCTGAATTGTGTTGTTTGAACAGCATGCCCACTGACGGCGGGAGGCAGTGATATTGGGTGGGTGGAAACCGGTGGCACTGGCGACAGCTCGGCAGATGGTGTATGAACGGGGACCTCATTCCGTTGAGGCGGTGACGGCGGGAGGGTGCCAACCTGTGTCTCTGGCGACAGCGGGTCGGGAAATGGCGGCTCTTGCTGCGGGTGGAGTCTCGGGGATTTCCGGCGATGTACAATCTCGTACTTGGACTTATCGTCACCCCTAGCCATTCCAGATCTGAAACAGATTATAAGAAATTGAGGTTTCATGTAAGCCACTTTATAAGAAATTGAGAGCTCAAAGAAAACAATGCAGAGGAAATACCTATTATACCCTTATAAGCCCTTTCTTTATCTATCACAATTAATTCATTCACAATTAATACAAAAGTTAATTAACATCGGAATCAATAAAGGAAATAAGGATCCCGTACTCTCTCTCCCTCTCTCACTCCATGCCTTTCTCTCTTTTATGGAGTTGTTGGCACTTGAGCTCAGTTGGATCATTCAGTTGGATGAACTGAAATTTATAGGACTACCATACAAGAAAGTAAAAAATAACTGAAACTCATATAAGCCACTTTAATGCATTTAATTTCTAAAACAGTATTGATGTTCTGATGTTGTTTACAATTGTGACATATAAAGAAGGGTACAATAAGGCAACGATTGGGTTCGGGTTGTTGTTTACAATTCTCTCTTTTTCTTTCCCTTACTTCTTTTTCATATTTTTGGTTTGCACAGTACTTGGTTTACAAAGTAATTGCATGGTTCACACACAACACAGAGGTAAAACAATCCATGACCAAATTTAAATGTAATACACATTTCCCCGCAAGCCCCAAATTCATCCCCTAATCGGGTCGGGAAAATCAACAACCCGAACCCAATCGATCAAAATCCCAATTCGTCGCAAAATCCCACAATCATTCACATCTCAAGCAACATTAATCAAGAAATTGGGGTGCTTAAATGATTACCCGAGAGAGAACAGAATCGCAATAGGGAGGCCAACTCAAAAGAAAAGCAAGCGCACACAGAATCAGAAGGGAAACCGCAAACCAGCAAAAGACCCAAGAACCAAACTAGAAAAGGTATTTTCAAAAATAATTATGTTTTAGGAACATAGTTTTAGTGTTTAGTCCCCATTTGATTGTGAACACTAAAACAATATAAATTGCAAGGTTATTCCTATAAAAATATATATGCAAGGCTATTTAGGTCTTTATACACTACAATCAATTTTTTAGAGGTTTAAGGTCAGTATAGCACTCAAAAAGAGCAGATCAAGTTAACCTAATAACAGTATCTTAAGCAGACAAAGTAATTTACCCATCTCAAGGAAAAATTAGAAATACTACTGCAATCATTCAAACTGTATCTGTACTGAATTTTATAATGGAATATGCAGACAAAGTTATTGTAAAAATTACTATGATTGGAAAAATTACTATGATTGGAAAAATTACTATGATTTGAAAAATTATAGTAAAAATAAGTGTTTATATAATTATAGTAAAAATATGCAGTATAGTAAAAATTATTTTTCCAATCATAGTATGCAGACAAACTGTAGAAAGACTACCCAACTTTAATGTATTTTACAATCATAGTAATTTATAACCTCCACTACTGCACATCTTTCTGCATATTTTTTTACCTTTACTGGAGTTTAAAATAAAAAGACAAAAGTTATTGTATGTTACTAGAAAAGGACAAGGTAAATAAATTATCTATCACTATTTTATTATTTATTATTAAATATGATATGATATGAGATGGCTTGTCACTGTAGTGGAGGTTATACATGTGTTTCAAACTGCCCCTTCACTTTTTAGTAAGAGTAGGATTTTTAGTAAGAGTGTCCTTGCTCCAAGGAAATGTGTACACATCCATGACAAAGGGGACAAATTGAACACAGTGGCTAATTGCTCAAGTGGAGAGGGGTAATTTAATCCTTGTTAGCATTTATTGTTCACTATTCATCCGTTATTTTAGAAAAAATAACACCAGTAGTATTTATTTAAGAGAGAGAGATTTCCGCCAGATTGCAATAATTAATCAAATATTACATGAACAATTGCAAGAAACCCATTTCTGAAACATTAAACCTGTTAATTTTAAACCCATTTCTGAAATCCCATTTATGAAATCCATCGGACTAAACTCCCCATTGAACAAGTTCTTCTCAAAATTAACCAAGGTAACATAAATAAATCTGAAAGAGCGGACTAACTTACCAGATGGCTGTCGATCGATGGAGCGAGGACGGCGCTAGGGTTTAGGTCTTTGGTTGCGGTACACAAAAGAGCGAGTGGCGGCGCCCTCTTTCTTCTCAAAGATCGGGAGACTGGCAGAACGATGGAGAGGCGCCGATTTGGTTAGATCGGGAAGGGAGAATATGGATCGGTTTTTGGGAGGATGGAGAAGGGGAGAGGAGTGTCGAGTGAGTTTTTGAAAAAAATCGCTAAGTCCGGGCTCACTTCAAGGAATCCAGATATCTGAAGGAGGGGTATCCTCTTCAATATGTGACCGCTACTCACCGCAATATACGGTTTGATATATGCTATCAGTCGCTTTGAGATTCGGGCTTCCGTAGGGGTCGGTATTATTTGGGCTTATTGATTTGTGCAATGTTAAAAGAACGGTTCGGATCCCTTCATTTGTAAAGGAATGTACAACTGTACCAAAAGCACCGCAATACATCTCTGTATCGCATTTACTAACTTTGCCAACCCAATTGAAATAATACAAAACGGATGGCTCTAGTGAAGATCAGGACGCTACATCACCGATCAAAGGGCTAAAATTTAACTTCCTTTCTGTTTGGTAATGCATGTACATGAATTATTAAAAAAATTGTCTAAAATGAGAAAGTTATTTTCTTGTGATTTTATGGCCAAATCAAATCTACAAATGTCAATTTTGTACAATTTAATTATTATTTACTCATTCTAATTGTTCAAAACAATGTGGACTGTTAATTTCCGTATGATCATTCAACGGTCGATTTGCTGAAAAATTACATCTAGTTTTTTTTTAAATGATCAACAAAGAACATGAAACCTTAAGAACATAAAAGTCAAGGAGGCCGAATACTAGAAAGCCTCGATCCAAGGTAAACTATTTACGGCCATACGATGTTGCTATATTGTTTCGCTTGGATGGATCATTAAATGGATCTCGATTTAGCTCAAATTTTAGTACAATCAAATCAATGCAATACTCTTTCATTTGAACGGTTCCGATCGATCACCGAATGCAATTTCGTCTTCGTTCCTTCACTACTGCACACAACAGGGGTTCAAGTCCTATGTACATTGAAGTTAGGCACAAGTGATTGATGCATAATGCATTATGTTTTACAATATCAACACCTCACATTATTTTTAGTAATGCATTATCAATGTTCAAGAATTAATTTTATTGTCATATTAACCTTTATTAATATCACCTACATATATTACCAATTTTCCTACAAATTTTAATTGAATCCCCCTTATGCACCATATTTATAATATATATTATATTAATCACAACAGTAACATATATATACTAATTACCTATAATTCAAAAACTTAAAATTACTAACTGAATTATTTAATATCTTACAACTTTCTAATTTGTAAGCAATTTCAAGTCAGAAATCAATTCAACTGCAGTTAAAAATTAAGTTTCAATCTCTCTTAAAATTATATTGGCGCCTTCATTTTTCAAAACATCTTCTTTCATTGGGTCTTTGATCCGGACAGAGTAGTTAGACTATAAACAGCGCAACAAATTACATAAATTGAAGGCTGCCCTTATGTTTAATGCGCTGCACGAAGCAAAAATTGATATGTCCTCCCCGAAATTTTGCTTTCGCTCCTTAGGCGGCAGATTCTTTTCAGTGAATTCACATCCCCCGGTACCGTAATAGCGAACTTTTAACATTCACTGGATCTGGACCGTTTATTTGATCTTGACACGAATCTCAAAGCCCAATAATATTGCTGAATGTAGCTAGAACGGATCTCAAAGATGATGAGAATTAATTTCAACTCGTAAATTGAATGGAATCTTTACAGTAACTGAGAGGAGAGCTGATACGATTTCATTTCCCCCCAAAAACTCCTCTTATTAGTTTACATGACCCATGACCCGGCTGCTCTCCCACTCATTTCCCCCCTTCCGATCACAATTAGCCCGCCTCCTCTCCCACTCATCCCACCCCCCCTCTTCTGATCACAGTTCGACCGCATCCCCCACCCCCCCTCACTTCCCCCCTTCTGAGAGGAAATTGGTAAATCAGAGTTCGCCCGCCTCCTCTCCCAGTCATTCCCCCCCCCCCCCTCTACCTACCAGGTCACCTCTAAGTTTGCCTCCTTATTCTCATCTTAGATCACTTATCTAGAAGCTTGGATTCTCGGAGTCGACGGCCATCCAATAGTCGGACTGGTACATTTAGATCACGTATTTCACATTAATAATAAAAAATTTTGTTCTCTTAAGGTTTAATTTTTGTTTACTTATTTTGCTTGAAATCTACCAAATTTCTAGAATAGTCGGGGCACACTCAATTTGTGTCGAACAGACTGTCTTTTTACACAAAACATTGAACCGAGTCAGATTTGAGAGTGATAGTGAATTTGAGAGTGAAAAAGTTAAAACTGGCATACTGCTTATGAGTGTATTCTATACTGCTCTAAAATGTTAATTTGAGAGTGTATTGTATTGCTTATGACCTCCTCTTTGTTAAAATTGGCATACTGCTTATGAGTGAAAATGTTAAAATTGAGAGTGATAGTGAATTTGAGAGTGTATTGTTATACTGCTGTTATAACAATGCAGTGATATACCCCATCTTTTTTCAATATAGTGTACATGTATAGTCTGCTTAAGTTATACTGCTGTTATAACAATGCAGTGATATACCCCTTCTTTTTTCAATATAGTGTACATGTATAGTCTTTTTTCAAAACTGATAACAATGCAATTCTATAATTAATAAGTTCTTACTAATTAGGGTCTGCTACAATAATATATAGTAATAAGATAATAGCATTTTGAAAGTCTGCATTTTCAGTCTCATAGCATGACATTTTCATCCACTAGTCGGAGCATGACATTTGCAAAGGAACAAATAGTCGGAGCATGACATTTTCACTTTCCTTTTACACAAAACATTCGCAAAGCATGACATAACACTCTCAAATTCCAACAATGAGTACATACCCAGTTCAATGTAACAAGAAGCTTGGGAGTTCACAATTGTTCTTATTAGGAGTACACAGCATATTTATTAAATTACTATGGTATGTGGAGTATTTCCCATTTCGCAGGTTATATGATATAGCTGAGGTTCGTGAGGGGTAAAAGAGGAAATGAATAGTGGGAATGAAATGTCATGCTCATCCAATAGTCGGAGCATGACATTTGAGAGTCACAAATTTCAAATTCACTATCATATCATGACATTTTCACTTTATTTTTACACAACGTTCTCAAAGCATGACATTTCACTCTCAAATTACAACAATGAGTACATACCCATTCCAAAAGCCAAAGTGGCACATATTATGTTGATTTCACCTTTGGTACATTGATTTTGCACATAAGTCCTTTGCATGGAATTCATGCTTCCTTGGTAAAACTCTGCCGTATGCCCCAAATCATGTATAAAGAAAAAGAAGAAAGAAATGACTAACAGACCTGGCCCCAAGGAAACCTGAATTATAATCCACCAGCTTAGTTTCCTTTTCATTCAAACACAGATGGCCCCAAGGAAACCTGCTATATCAAGAGCAACATCAACAACAAAAAAATTAGGGAGAAAGCGTAAATCACAGGCACTACTTGAGCTCGGCGAGGGTTCAAATGCTACGCCAGATGGTGAAATTACACCAACTGAACCCGTAAAGAAAAGGGGACGAGGCCCGGGGATCATCAGAAAATCGACAAATGTAGTGGAAGACAGACCAATAATCTGGCCAATTTCCTCTTGTGAGTTTACTTGTGTAGAAAAACCAAAGGAAATAACGGCAGCCATCACTAGGTATTGTTGTTTTTCATTTTTACAAAAAAATACAACCATTTAATCCCCTAAGTCATTTTCTGAAACCACAACTTTTCTATCACAAGGCTTGCCCTGAACCATATGCCTGGACCATTGAGAAGTTTCCACGCCTTCGATGATACCACGAAAAATAACATCGAATTTGCATTTCTGGTAGTCTCTTTTCTTATTATCTTCCATTAGTAGTAATTTTTTTTTTATTATCAAATTCCTGCAAGGTCCGTTCCATTTCAGAACTGTTATCATTGACAAAATAAAATGACTTGTATGTCAGCACTGTTATAGTTTCAGAGCTGTTATAGTTTCCACGCCCGTTTCATTTCATTTCAGGACTGTTATTTCAGAACTGTTATAGTTTCCACGCCCGTTTCATTTCATTTCAGAACTGTTACTGTAAAAAATCTGAATTTTACATATCGCATGTCTCTGAATTTAATAACATGTAACCCTGCTAATGGAATACGTGTCTTTTTTTTTAAAGGAGAAATTTAGATATCGTGATGGGGAAGATGTCCAGCGTTGTCGGGAAGTTCTGGAGGCAATAGCGGCAAAGAGGTACAGCGGGGAGCTACACGAGGCAAGGAACAATTGCATAAAAAAATTCGGTAGAAACATACCGGCATGGAAGAAGTCTGTTCCACATTGGTGCCTAACCCACGCATACTGGCACGGTTTGTGCGACATCTTTGACACAGATGAATGGCAAGAAGTGAGTAAACAAAACCATGATAACCGCACTACATCTGGACTGACGGTCTCTCACTATGCTGGATGTGCAAGTGCACACCAGCATTTTGGTAAACTGGTGAGTTTCAATGAACATTAATTCAAAATGAAACTTAATGTGTAATTTACAGCATCATCTGACTTGTTTATTCATTTTCATGTGGAGAAAAACTTAAAAAATGGAGAAGATCCAACAATGAGGGAACTTTACATCCATCTTCATTGTCGTCGAGACAAAGGCAAATCACCCATTGAGACCCAACTGGAAGCTGTCAAGGCCCTTCAGTCTGGACCAGCGGAGATTACTGATGACAATGGGGTAATGGACCCAAATACAGAGGAGATTCCCCGTGTAACTGAAGAGTTGGATGTCAACTGCTTGCAATTTCCCAACACAAGAATCAAAGCAGTTTACGTAAGTTGCCCTATGTACATTAATTTCCTGAATCTGAATACCTAAGTGCAAATGTTGTTGAGTTTGCTGAATTAGATGAATTTGCACTATGTACATTTCATAATTTGACGATTTACATCCTTGTGCTGATAATTTGCTGAATTTGCATCAATTTGCTGAATTGAAATTAAGAGCTAGGGGATAAATTAGATATATCTAGGTGTTGAGGGGTAAATAAGAAATTTAAGAACTCTTTGAGGATATGTGAGAAATTAACACTTTTTTGGTTGCCTACTGTTTGAGGGTATGTGATAAATTAGATCTCACTACTATAAGGGCAAAACTGCAAACTGGCTCGGCATGGTGCTGGTACCAGAATCGAGTCTCACAAAAATACAAACTGAACCAGTTCTGATGCATATCAATTTTTACTGATTTTGTTGCCTACTGTTTGAGGGTATGTGATAAATTAGATCTCACTACAAGAAATTTATTCATTACATAACAAGGTCAAAATAACACATCTTTTTATATTGCTCATATGGTGCAACTCATAGGAAAAGGTGAACGACATGATGGCTGAGGAGGCCCATGCCGACATGGACGAGACCACCATGTTCATGTCGGCTGCTGGCGGAGCAAGCCATGGTAGGGTGCTAGGATTTGGAAGCATGGTTGATGGGAAGGCGCAAACAGCAACCAATCGATCCAGGCCCAAGCACACAGCATCTTCAGTTACTGTTTCTGGAGTGACAACCAATGGAGTGCAGGCAAGCTTCTCTCGCACGGAAGTACAATCCCTCTTAGACATCAGTGATCGCCGTCAAGCTGAGGATAGGGCTGAGATGAAAAGAGAACTAGCATCTTATCAAATGTGCATCAACCAATTATTCTCGATGTTTGGGACACAAGGGCCCAATCCACTGGTAATTTAACACCAACTTGATGGCTAAATTAATTCCCTTATTTTATTTGATGTGATGACAGACTTTAATATCTCACTACGTTTGCATGAATCCCAGCTGATATACTTGTTTGTCGCACCTGAAAGCATGTGCTGAAAATTGCATTCAAAACATATTTGGGTGCAACTTAGTTGCTACTGTTGTTATTGTCGTTATTGTTGAGATATATTGTCACACTAAAATTGGATCTTTGGCATTGTTTAACTTAGGTTCAAGGAAACATTTCGGGAACTCAGCAAGGTTCTACTGGGAATTTACCTAATTTTCAGGTAACACTTTTGACTTAAGTATATCCATTAAATGTTACAAATCAGATCTGATTTTGTCAACTCCAAGTTATAACACTTGGGCTTGCTTATTCAATCCTTAGGGTCAAGGTCCCACTCAACCAACTCAGGAAGTAGCTTCACACATGCAGACGGGCAACTCCCGGGTAAGAAGTTCTACCTCAGTTTTACATAAATCCATTTATTTAGTGTGATTAGAGTGATTCCAAAGCTTATAGTGCAAAGTTATTTTGCTCCTTTATTTGCACCAATCTTTAAAATGTCTTTGCTTTCTTATCTCATCGTAAGCTACATAAGAACAAGGCAAAATTCCTATTTTTCTTTGACAGCCTTTCTAGTGAAGGGATAAAGATAAAGAGAGGGTGTAATGGTCAATTTTACCTTTTTCCTTTGACAGCCTTTCTTTGACATCCTTTCTATCTTAGTTTGGGTTACCTCAGCATGGATGCAGATATAGTTGATATGTTAATATGGAGTAGTTTGTTCTAATGGAATTGACTTTCTCGCATTACATGAATCTGCCACTGTGTTAGATGGTTAATTAGGGGTCCCGATGATAATATTACTTAGTAGAGGGTGTTGTTGGTACTAGACTCCTTTTCTGACTCAAAACAAACTATGCAAAATACACATTCATAACAATAACATGTTGTTTCTTTTCCATGTGATATAAATAGGGTAATGCTTCTCCTATACAGCCAAATCAGGGATTCCAAGCACTCTTAAATCAAGCTAATGCTGGAATAGATGACGTACCCACAAATGAAGCTGCAATGGGCCAATGGTGCGGGGATTCTGCCTACAATGGGAACCATCCCTTCTAGTGCAGAAAATTGGACATTTTTGCTCTTCGGACATGTTTTACCAGTTCTAACAAATGAACGAACTTGGGGTAAGTTATCTTGTGAATTTAGGTTAACTACTGGTATGTATATTTTGGTATATTTTGGTTAACTAGTAGTGGTAGTGGGTATATTTTGGTATAGTTGGAAGTGTAAGTGCAATATAGATCTGATGTTGTTATGTTTTCTGCACATATTTTGGTACAATGTATGAAGATTACGTCATGTTAATGCTTATTTAAAGTTTCTCCTACTTTGTGGGGTAAACTTAGGATGTGTTAATTTACTTGGTTGTGTTCATTTTCTTAGGATGTGTTAATTTTCTTTTTTTAACTTGGGATCTTCCCATTTAACTTAGGATGTGTTGTTCTATATGGGAATGTGTTTTTCTATATGTGTTTGAATGGGATTTAGTGGGGAAGGTAATACAGTACCTGGTTGGTACAGGGAGTATTGTACCTGATTGGTAAGGGGAGGATTGTAGATGAGAGCATGCTGCTACAATGTCATTCAATTTATTTCCGTGGATATATCCTTGGAAAAACGACCACGATAACTGCCCTCGGAAATACTTCGGCGGGTCCCACATACGCTGCCCTCGGACATACTACGGTGGGTCCCACATGCTGCCCTCGGAAATACTTCGGTGGGTCCCACATGCTGCCCTCGGAAATACTACGGTGGGTCCCACATGCTGCCTCGGAAATACTACGGTGGGTCCCACATGCTGCCCTCGGAAATACTACGGTGGGTCCCACATGCTGCCCTCGGAAATACTTCGGTGGGTCCCACATGCTGCCCTCGGAAATACTTCGGTGGGTCCCACAAGCTGCCCTCGGAAATAATTCGGTGGGTCCCACATGCTGCCCTCGGAAATACTTCGGTGGGTCCCACATGCTGCCCTCGGAAATACTTCGGTGGGTCCCACGTACTCTGCCCTCGGAAATACTACGGTGGGTCCCACGTACTCTGCCCTCGGAAATACTACGGTGGGTCCCACGTACTCTGCCCTTGGAAATACTACGGTGGGTCCCACGTACTCTGCCCTCGGAAAAACTACTGTGGGTCCCACATATGCGGCCCTCGGAAATACTACGATGGGTCCCACGTTCGATAGCCTTGGAAATACTCTGTGGGGCCCATGTTTGCTTGCCTTGGAATAAATATGGTGGGACCCACAGACGTTGCCCTTGGAAATAATAAGTCCAAGGGTCGGATGTAAAAGCATTTCCGTGCGTAGTTTTTCCATGGGCAAGCACATGGAAAAAGCCGGAAAATGGTATTTCCATCAGCCCCCTCGGAAATACTGGGTATTTCCATCGAAGGCTTTTGCGACGGCCTTTTCCCGAGGGTGGCGCACGGAAAAACCAATTTCAGGGCTTGTTCCGTGCGTAAGCCCACGGAAAAAGATCCCATTCTAGTAGTGTTGTGTTGTATTGATTTAACTGATTAAACGAGTTTATAAACGAGTTGTGAGCCAACTCGAGTTGTTAACGGGCTGAGTTCTAGTTGGCTCTACAACTCGTTATTACCATCCCAACTCGAGTTGACTCACTCATTTATTTAATGAGCTGAGTTCAAGTTGGGAGTAACTCGCTCAAATTCGGCTCATTTACAGCCCTATTGCACGGTGTTGATTGTTCCAATCAAATCTTTGCATCCGGACTCCAATTTTTTTTTTTGGCTATAATTAAAGACTGGACTAAGCACAAGTTTTCATACATATCTGAATTAAATGATCTTACCTGCCGTTATATCTATTTTTTGGGAGCTTCAAAAAAAATTCTATGATTTCTGAAGTAGAATGATCTTTTTGTACAGTAATTATTTTGTAAAAAATGGACTATGAATGATAATAGTTACTTTATTAAGTTTTTTTTGTATTCTCTTTTATCAGGCTATAGATTTTGAATGACGTCACGATACATGAATATATATCATTTTATTCAATAGATGTTGTATGTAGGAACAAGCTGATACATTTAAGAACCTAAAGGCCAAAATGACATTTTGACATTTTAAGGACCAAAATAATAAAAGAGCGATACTTTAAGAATCAATTTTTTTTTTTTTTGAAATTTTAAGGACCAAAATGATAAATGAGTATTATTTTAAGATTATTTGTTTATTTTATTCTAAAATAAAAAGGAACATATCTAGTCTTCTTTATCATAAAAAAAAAAACACCAATAGTCGTCCTATTATAATCCTGCTAAAATTTTATTTTAAATTTTTAGTGTGGAACACTATACCACTAATATTAGATCATAATCTAATTACGTGATAATATAGAGTCCGGCTAATGTCATAACGTTATAATTTCAGCCTAAGTTATAACGAGTCAGTTTTTGTGATTTCAAAATCCGAACAGTCGATCCAAACCGTTTAACATGATCTCCATATTAAAATGTTCTTGGAGATCAAATTTTATATTTTTTTTGAATTTTTTTACTATTTTTTTAAATAGGTACAAAATTACTGTTATGGATGGTTCAAGAAGGAAGAATGTGGAGCGGATTCTGTTAACTATTGACAGTTTTATCCTTTTAGATTTTCTTGATGTATTAAGATGAATTTCATTTTTTTTTTCTTGTACACTTTACAGCCCCTGTCAAGTTTTTCAAAAAAAAAAATATAATAAATAGGATTTAGATCATTTGAACTGAAATTAGAACCTACAAAGATATCTACTTGAATATAAAGAATATAAAGTAAAAAAAAAACATAATAGTACTCAAAAGAATAAAAAAATACAATAGTTTAGGATTCAGACATTATTTGACAATATCTGTACAATACTAGAAAAATGGCAGTTAAAAGAGCACAATAAAAAAAAATAGGAAGAATTAAATAGCACTGACAAAAAGCATCACTTCCCTGATTCCCTCGTCCCTCTTCTCTGCTATTCCAACCTCATTATATCTAGTGTTGTTCTAAATAATAAATTTATGGTAACAATACCTTCATGCAGAATAGTATTTCCATTCTAGAATAGAGAATTCCTTCATGCACGTGTCCGCATGCCCCGCCATATAATTTGACACACTTCCGCTCATGGTGGCACCATACATTGCGTTGACGACGTAATGATCGTAAATTTTAGTTCTTTCTCGTTTCTTTTGCTATACAAATTAAAGAAGATCCTATCAGTTGACTCTACTAAAGTCCACTTGTCCACTTGTCTTGGTTCAAGCCGATCATTCCTAAAAGCAACTTTTCACCTCCTTTAAGAAATGTATAGAAAGGTTAATAATAGTGAACATTAAATTGTCCACTTTTATATTTGAGCAAGGAATTACAGAATCTAGATTGTTAAGAAACGAACATGTAATTAAATTTTTAAGTAGTGCTGAAGAGTTGATGTTCAGTAAAAGTAGATTAAGAAAATAGCTCTTTTGAAAATTAAGCAGACAAAAGGTGGTTTAATTCAAGAAAAAAAGTTTTTTAAGAAAAATATGGGTCTAGCCCTATGTTACTCGGATACTCTAATATGGGCTCCGTATCCGTATTGGATACCGATACGCACCCGATACGACACCGATACGTATCGGATACGCCAGCTGCCTTATCGGCTTACGTGGTGTATCCTTAATCCCTTGATACGGTCTTCGATACGGATTGACTCGCTGGGATACGCCTCTGACATGTCTAAATATGTCTAGGATACGGATGGTCCACTGTGCACCGCGCATACAACCCAAACAGCGCATGGTCCACCATGCACCGCGCCAAAACCAAATTATTTTGACGCTGAGGAGAATCGAACCCACATACCGCATTACCACTGCCCCACTTCGCGTTTGTTGTTAAAAGACAATATCTATAATATATAATGTATAATTAGCTATAGTTTTGTATTTTAATATTTAATTTATATAATACGAATGAATAATATATTAAATAATAAAAAATATATATAATAGACGTATCGTATTCTTAATTTTTGACAATTACCGTATCGTCGTATATCGTATCCGATACGATGCCTGTACCCGTATCCATGCAACATAGGTCTAGCCCTATTTCATTCAAGATTTTATCCATTACATAAGAGATGTAATAGTAAAGTAAATAACAATGTGCTCAAAACAATTGAGCCAAAAAATAATGAAAGAAGAAAAATATGAAAAGGAAAGGTAAATGAAAGAAACAGTGATAAAGAAAAAGAAAATCAAGAGAAGCTTGTCCCAGATATCAGTATCCTTTAGTCCTTCTTCGTCTAATTCGGTTTTGTTGTGTAAAAATGTAACTGTCAAGTTACTTCCTCCTTTAGTCTGATATTTCTTTGGTCACTTATGTAAAAGTTCTTGCACAACGCTCACGCCATAATAATATGAATTGAGTGATTAATGTAATTGATCTCTGTCTCTTTGATATCTGAGATTGTATAATGAAATCAGATTGTGTTATAGGCAGTGTCAGTGAGATTGCCTAGTACAGCTCCTTCGAAAATATGCATTCTTGCAGAAGGTGCTTAATTGATTCCATCGCCTTTATACAGAGTAAACATCTATTGACAATTGGCCATCCTCTTATGTTTAGATTGTCTATTGTTGGTAGTCTGTTGAGTAGTGCCATCCATGCGAAGACCTTCATACGCGGTGGTGCTTGCAACTTCCAAATCCTATGAATGTGTGACTGTATCCTTGTTTCTTCTTTGTACATGCGATATCTACTCTTAACAGTATAATTTCCTGATTCTATCCATCTCCATATCACATCGTCATATATCTGTTTTCTGAGTTCCATTTGATGCAGCATAGTTGTCAGTTTCTGTAATTCTTCTTGCGCATCAATTGTTAAGGTAGGTCTGAACATTAATCTTAATGCATTTGACTGTTTTGCCCCGTGAAGTGTAATCTCTGAATCTAAGGTCTGTGAGTAAAGATCTGACAATTCCTTACTCAATATACCATGACCCCAATTGTGATTCCAAAGTGAAGTTCTTTTATTGTTCCCTAGTGCATGCATGAAAGACATCTGACAGAAGCTCTTTGTTGTCGTCAAAATCTTAATGAACAAAGGTGTGTCTGGAAGCAACTCATTTGGGCATAGTGAATGCATGAACAAAGTTTTCCAAAGAACTTTTACCAGTTTTTCTCATTGAAAGTACCATTTAATAAGCAACGCTTGATTAAATTTTGTTAGGTCCATTATTCCTAAACCACCAAAGTCTTTCAGTTTACACACTACATCCCATTTTGCTATAATTAAAAACTGGACTAAGCACAAGTTTTCATACATATCTGAATTAAATGATCTTACCTGCCGTTATATCTATTTTTGAACTGGAGCTTCAAAAAAAATTCTATGATTTCTGAAGTAGAATGATCTTTTGTACAGTAATTATTTTGTAAAAAATGGACTATGAATGATAATAGTTACTTTATTAAGTTTTTTGTATTCTCTTTTATCAGGCTATAGATTTTGAATGACGTCACGATACATGAATTTATATCATTTTATTCAATAGATGTTGTATGTAGGACCAAGCTGATACATTTAAGAACCTAAAGGCCAAAATGACATTTTTGACATTTTAAGGACCAAAATAATAAAAGAGCGATACTTTAAGAATCAAATTTTTTTCTGAAATTTTAAGGACCAAAATGATAAATGAGTATTATAATAAGAATTATTTGTTTATTTTTTTCTAAAATAAAAGGAACATATCTAGTCTTCTTTATCATAAAAAAAAGAAGAATAATTATTTTAGTACCCGCACTTAGAGGAATAATGTATTATGGTCCACTAATTATTATTCTAAAAATATATTATATGTTCTCCACTAATTATTATTCTAAAATTCCAGCAACACCCTTCCTCTACAATCTGCGTCAATCTTCCTCTAATGAAGTAGTGGGGACCCCGTATCACCGCATCAACCTTACCCAATCATCACCGCGTCAACCTTCCTCTAACAAAAATAATTGACCACATAGGTAAAAATACTTTAGTGCAAAGGTATAAATACTTGCAGTACTTGATATTAATACTTTCAGACGTTATCTAGTGTCATATGTAAAAAATATTTGAGTGGTCTCCTAATGCGTGTACGACGCGAGGATTTTTCAAGAAAAGGTGCGGTACGGTTATTAAGGAAAATTCATATATCATATATGTAGTTCATTGTATAGATATAAATACTTATTTTGTTTGAACTATATGAGTAGAACTAGGGTGTGATGTGCTCACCAAGCCCTTTGGTGAGCACACCTCCAAAAACCCGCATTTTCAAAGTTCAAATAGTCGATTCGAACCTTCCAACGTGTTCTTCATATTAAAATGTGCTTGGAGACCAAATTTTACATTTTTTGGAAATTTTTTACTATTTTTTCCGAGCCCTTTGAAAATCAGTGTTTTTTGAATTTTTTTTTTATTTAATGAAAAGTGATGATTTTCAAGGGCTCGGAAAAAATAGTAAAAAATTTCAAAAAAATGTAAAATTTGGTCTCCAAGCACATTTTAATATGAAGAACACGTTGGAAAGTTCGAATCGACTATTTGAACTTTGAAAATGCGGTTTTTGGAGGTGTGCTCACCAAAGGGCTTGGTGAGCACATCACACCCTAGTTCTACTCGAACTATATACTTCACAATGTTACTATTAATATTTGTAAAACAAAATTACAGTTTTGGAATGGTTGCGTGGTCCCCTAATGTGGGTATGACGCGAGGATTTAAAAAAAAAAGGTGTGGGTACGGTTATTTAAGAAAAATTCATATATCATATATGTAGTTCATTGTATAGATATAAATACTTGTCTTATTGAACTATATACTTCACAATGTTACTATTAATATTTGTATAACAAAATCACAGTTTTGGAATGGTTGCGTGGTCCCCTAATGCGGCTACAACTCGAGAATTTTTAAAAAAAGAGATGCGGATACAGTTATTTAAGAAAAATTCATATATCATATATGTAGTTCATTGTATAGATACAAAATACTTGTCTTGTTTGAACTATATACTTCACAATGTTACTATTAATATTTGTAAAACAAAATTACAGTTTTAGAACGGTTGCGGTGCCCACAAATAGTTATGACAATTTAAGTGCGAGTACAGTGTGGATACTCAACTGCGGGTACTCATATCAGCTTCCTAAAAAAAAGCACCAATAGTCAGTCCTATTATAATCCTACTAAAATTTTATTAAAATTTTTAGTGTGGAACACTATACCACTAATATTAGATCATAATCTAATTAAGTGATAATATATACCACTATTATTAAATAGAATTTAGGGAAAGAGACCAAACCGTGGAATGTTTTCTTTGCTGCCGCATATGCTGGCAAATTTGGAAGCAGCGAAACAGTTGGTGCTTTGAGGGAAAGAGACCAAACCTTCCAAAAGTGTCAGAATATGTGGTGCAGGAAGGAAGAATGTGGAGCGGATTCTGTTAACTATTGACAGTTTTATCCTTTGAGATTTTCTTGATGTATTAAGATGAATTTCATTTTTTTTCTTGTACACTTTACAGCCCCTGTCAAGTTTTTAAGAAAAAAATAATAATAAATAGGATTTAGATAATTTGAACTGAATTAAGAACCTACAAAGATATCTACATGAATATAAAGAATATAAAGTAAAACAAAAACATAATAGTACTCAAAAGAATAAAAAAATACAATAGTTTAGGATTCAGACATTATTTGACAATATCTGTACAATACTAGAAAAATGGCAGTTAAAAGAGCACGACAAAAAAAAAAATAGGAAGAATTAAATAGCACTGACAAAAAGCATCACTTCCCTGATTCCCTCCTCCCTCTTCTCTGCTATTCCAACCTCATTAATTATATCTAGTGTTGTTCTAATAATAAATTTATGGTAACAATACCTTCATGCAGAATAGTATTTCCATTCTAGAATAGAGAATTACCATACAGCCATTAGATATTAGGTTAGACTAAAGTGGGCCCGCAGTTCCATACGAAATTTACAGAATTGCTGTTACAAATGGGCCTACCCATTTTCAAGCCTAAAGACATAGGCCTCTAGCCTATCAATCTAATAACTAGTAAGGAAAATGTTAGAATTTGAGATACAGTTTGGAGTAAAACTAGGGTGTTCCTAAGTTCATCAAGTCTCTTTGTGAACTCAACTCTAAAATTTTATTTGATTGATAATGCAAACTATAGAAGGTAATACGGGTAAGATTGCATATAACTTCTCTTTTGCTTGGTATACTCAAAGTATTTCCAATTTGTGTATTTTAACAGCAAATCACTCCAAAGAAATTTGATTAATTAACAGCCTCTTTTACTTCTATAATTAAAAAACGAAAGAAAATGTTTGAATTCCTGATTTGATTTTATAATTTATTGTTTAAAGGATAGTTGAAAAAAATCGTCGTAAAAAGATAATTCTAATGAAGTACAAGAACATGCATATTGTTCACAAAAATATACATGCCTCAGATTCTTCATAAATAGATAACAATCAGTGAAAACTGAAAAGTCTATAATCATTGAAAAATGTACCTTTTACTGGTTTTGGTTATTCTGGTTTTCCTCGTGTTGATATCATTCAAACTTTAAAAGTGATATGGAAAAAAAAAAAAAATTATCCAGAGGAACATATATATAGATCCTCATTATCCTTAGTTCATAGATTAACTTGTCAAGTAGGGTCGATGGGTGGATGTTTCAATTTCTCAAAATTGTGCTTCACAATTAGTCGCAGAACCGAAATGGACGGGAAGGAAAGGGAAGAGAGATGCAAACAAGAGTTCGCCTCTAATACACTCTGAATCGGGTGTGAACAAAATCACTAACTTTATACACGCAACTCATCTCCGCGTGCTCTCTCTCTCTCTCAAAGTTTTAGATTCCAAAGCAAGTAATCAGCATCGGTCAAGTGCAATCATGCTTACATTTTCCTCCCCTTCTCTTCCTTTCATCTTTTGAAGACTTTCTGGAGCACGTACGGTCCAAAACATGACAAGGAAGAACTTTAAATACCAAGTGTTGTTAGAGATGAAATGTAACTATGGGATCGTGTGTTGCCTTTAAAAACTCTCACACGCCAACTCTTCAAGGCCCTTTGTAATTGTTTCTCTGCTAGAGATGTTCAACAGATGGCGACCAGTGTCGAGTTGCACCATGTTAAAGTGGTAATTCATAAGAATTTTGGTATGTAGAAGTTGTTTATTCTTTTGCTAGAACCAGAATTCTTGCCTGCTTTGATTGCTAACTTGTTCATAGACTAGTACTACTAGGCTGTTAAAAGAATGGTCTCTCATTTCGTTTATTATATTTTATTAATTTTTATTTTATAATTAGCTTTGTTTGAACCACAATATAGAATTTTGATTTCTAGCATCATATTTTTTTTTAAAAGAGGCTATTGCCCATTTTATTGCTGAAATTTTAAATACAGATCAAAGTTATCCAGCAAAGCTGGTCCATAAACCTCCCAACTGAGGTAAACTGAAAATATAGCAAAGTACTAAACTGAATAACAAGCATATAGACCAAGTTTTTGAGATTGCTAATCTCCAAAAGAATTCTAAGGTTGCACTAACTAAGCCACACATTAAAGGGCTAGAAGTATTAACTAGATACAAAAAGAAACATTGCTTCATCTTCATTCCTGAGCTGGATTCTCTGGCTGTTGGTAAACAACAAGTTCCTGAGGCATGTACTGTTCCAGGGGCACTTCACTGGAAGCCACTCTTCAACAGAAGCTTGTATTTTCTTTTTCACTTTGCCTGTCAAAAACAATGACAAGGATTTAATAAGAAGAATTAGTGTTCTAGCTGTCTGCATCTGGCTATTGTCAAAACAAATAGCATTTCTATGTTTCCAAACTACCCAGCATAGAGCACTAAATACAATTAAGAAACCAGTTCTGTTTAAGGTGGGGAGTTGGACAGCAAAGTCAATTATGTCAGAAAAGGAGTGCCACTGTTGCATAAAGTCTTGAGTTTTACCCAACCAAAACCAAATTTGTTGGAGCGAAGGGCATGTCAGAAACAGGTGTGAAACTATCTCAGTGGCAGCACAGAACACACAATTTGAGGTACCAGTCCAACCTTTGATGGCCAAGTTATCTTTTGTAAGAATTTTATTATGTTGAGTCAACCACATAAAAATTCTATTTTTTGGGATATTGGTAAAGTCCACCACATTAGGGGTAGAACTAGGAAAATCCCATCTGAATTGAGAAATTTATATAAAGATTGAGTCGTAAATTTCCCTGAAGCTTCCCATCTCCAGTTGACTTTGTCATGAGTGTGGGTGAAGGATGTAATACTGATTATGTGTAGGAGTGCCCCCCAATCCTGTTGGTTAGCCCCTTCTAATGTTCTTCTAAATTGCAAATGAGTCCCTTGGGAGTGAATGACCTCTTGTAACAAAATGTGTTCTGTACTACATAGTTGATATAATTCTAGAAACCTAGTGGCTAAAGTGCAATCTAAATACCATATATCAGACCAGAATCTAACTGATGAATTAGTTCATGGTTCATAAGTAACACTAAGAGAACCTAATGATTCTAATTGTAAAATATTAGACCAGAAAGGAGACACTGGCATAGGGGTACCAGTATAGTATTTATGAATAATCATGGTTTTCCACATTCCTTGGAAAGCAGAATTCTTATATTTCCACCACCATTTTAGCATAAGGACAATATTCATGTGATTAAGATCCAATACCCCCAACCCTCCAAATTGTTTTGCAATGCAAATAGTTTCCCAATTCATTAGAGCATATTTAAATTTTTTATCTGACCCCTGCCATAAAAATCTTCTTCTAATTTTATCTATCTTTTTTCAAAACAGTGACTGGTATTCTAAATACTGACAAGGCATAAAGTGGAACAGAACTAAGAACTGAATTAAGAAGAGTAGTTCTACCACCTATAGAAAGGAGTTGACTTTGCCAACTATGGAGTTTACTTTCTATTTTATCTATAAGGAAAGTCCAATCTGCCACTAGTAATTTATGATTATGTAAGGGTAAGCCTAAGTATTTAATAGGAAACTCTCCTATTTGACACCTAAATATATGATGTAATGCTACATTGTCATCTAGATTAAGAGTGTACATTTCAGTTTTATCATAATTCATTCTAATTCCAGACAAGGCTTCAAAAGCCATCATGGCCCACCATGCAGCCTCAACATTATTGTCCTGGGCATCCAGGAACAATATAGTATCATCTGCATAGTGGCAGTTAGTGACAGATTTGTGATTCAGACATTCAGGCCCTAACCCTATTATGACATTAGCTTGCCTACCTTTATTAAACAGCTTACTAAGAGTATCTGTAGCTAAGATATACAAAAAAGGTGATAATGGGGCTCCTTGTCTTACCCCTCTTTTACAGTAAAAATACTTGTCAATTCCCCATTAATACTAATACATGATTGATAGCTATGCAACCAAAGGGTGATCCATTTAATCCACCTAACCCCAAAGTTCCTACTAGTTAAAACTTCTAAAAGATAATCCCAATGAATTTTGTCATACGCCTTTTCAAAATCTACCTTAATTACAACTCCAGGTTGTTTGACAACCTGACAAGGATGAATTATTTCTTGACTAAGTATCATATTATCTAATATATACCTATTCTTAAGGAAAGCTGATTGAATTGGGTCTATGAGTCTTGGCTTAATTTGTTCCATTCTAAGTGTAAGTAATTTGGAGATTATCTTAAAGCTACAATTAACTAAACTAATAGGTCTAAACTTTTTAATAAGGGTAGCATCTTTTTCCTTAGGGATCAGACATATGCAAGACTTATTAAGTTTATGTAAATCTAAGCTATGATCATAAAAGTAATGAAGAAGGAGCATCAGATCTGATTTGATTAATGTCCAAAAGAATTGATAAAAGTGAAAACTGAAGCCATCAGAACCAGGGGCCCTGTTGCGTTCAGATGCAAAAACAGCATGATGTGATTCTGTTTCAGTGAAAGGTCTCTCTAATTCCCATTGTTCTATATCAAGTAATTTATCTTCTGGTCCCCAAAAATCAGACTCTAAATGTGCATATTTGAACCCCTCTGTGCCTAAGAGATTTTTATAATAATCTAGAACATGAGCTTTAATTAAAGGTAGATTATTAGTGAGGTTGCCATCTATCTCTAAAGAGTTTATTCTATTTTTCCTAGATCTATGTGTAGCTAAAGTGTGAAAATACTTAGTGTTAGCATCTCCTTCTTCTAACCATTTTAGTTTTGATCTTAATTTCCAGTGTTGTTCCTCTGCTTTATATATATCTTCTATTCTGTTTTTTAATAAACCCCATTGTTCCATTTCCTGTGGTGTTAATTCTCTAATTTCTTTAATCAGTTCAAGGTCATGGAATAAGGGATGAATTTGTGTTTTTTCTTTTTTCTGCTGACCATAAAAGTTCTTTGTCCATCCCCTGATTTTTTTCCTGATATGTTTAAGTTTCCTAGTCCAACTTTTGGCTATATTAGGTAACCTAAGTGGGAATGCATACCACCATTTATGCATGAGGTTTACAAACTCTTCTTGCTCTGTCCACATAGGGTCAAACTTAAAAGGTTTTGGGTTGTGAGGAGTGTCAGGATTAGTATGTAATAGAAGGGGACAATGGTCAGAAGTGTGGCAGCTAAGGTCAACCAGAGAGCTAAAACTATATTTACTATCCCAAGCTATGGAAGTGAAAACCCTATCTAATAATGCAAAGTTTCTACCATTAGACCAAGTATACTTCCTTGAGTGAAGTTTGTGTTCTATCAAATGGTGATGATTAACAAAAGAATTAAATTGTCTACTAAGAGCAAAATCAAAATTATGTCCTGATTTTTCAGTTTTTTCTCTTAAAAACTCCACATATAATCCACATATCCTTATCCTTGTTTTGTTCTCTAACTTGTGTCAATTCTGTCCAAAAAGCTATTTTTAAATGTCTTAAAACTGGACCATATACTAAAGTTAGTTGCCAAATTGTAGTATCACATTTATTTTCTAATATAACATCTAAACAAAATGTGTGTAAGGTGTGTTGGATGACCTTAATTTTGCTACTATCATAGCCAAACAAAATACCTCCTGAATTCTTACAGAGGGCAACCAAAGCCATTTATCCATTCTAGGAGATAAGTGTCTAAGACATCTATGTGTAAAAGTCTCTTTTTTAGTCTCTGTATTGCAATAATGTCTAGGTGATGGTCAACTATGAGATCTTTAAGTATCTGTTGTTTCCTAGTAGAATTCAAACCCCTACAGTTCCAATTCAGAAAATTGATATTCATATATCAACTGGATGTTCACTAGATACTAAATTCAAAGAACTACCAATATGATCTTTATCTAACATACTACAGCGTTTATCTAAGTCTTGAGCAGTTAAACTAATCATCTAAGAAGTTGTGTGAGAAGTAGTAAGAAGTTGTTTAACTACCAATTCAAATTGGGATGATCTAAATGTTGGATTTTATCTATAATAAGAGTATCTGCCAAGAGAAGGCTTTGCTTACTAGAATTTATTAAAAAAAAATAAAAGATTTTACTACAAAAAGGAGAGAGTATAAAATAAAAGAAGAGCTATGTACAACCGGAATAAAATCAAAATATTTAAATCCTAAAATAAAAGACATCGTCGTTGGAGCTCGCTAGCGACCTTGATCACCTTGACAAGCACTCATCGGATTTGAGAATATTGCTCATCGCATATTCGCGTTACAAAATCCATCCAAAAAACACCAGCCCAGATATATAATATTATAGGAATCAGAATGGATTCATAGTGAAGCACATTAACAGATGTTTTTTGAATCAGAATATACAAGGCCCGTAATCTTTACTGCTATCAGAATCATAATCATGTTTTTTGAAATCACGCGAGTACAGCTGTGAACGAGAATTGTGCTCAACGGATTACGGGCCTAAAACAACATCATATTTGGCCTCCATTACTGGCCTTTCAGCACCGGAGAAACGAAAAGAAAAGAAGAAAAGAAGAAAAACACATTAACAGATGCATAATGCTATGGGTTGTATCCATGGCATCTCTGTTATTTTGGCAAGACGCATGATTGCAAACAATTTCACACATGGAAACCAACACAACAAACTATTTCCAGATATCCAAACCAAAAACACACTCTTTCTGGTATTTGTTTATCACCAGTTGAAGCTGATGGATTCATAGTGAAGATTATCAGCCAGCCCTGACGAGCAGATGGATGCCGTTTGATGACGCAACCCAGTGGGCCCACTCGCCATGACTCCAACATTCTCGTCATCAATCGCCAGTAGAATCACTGCATTAAACAATAAAAAGAATGACTCTAGTAATATAAAAAAAAATGTTTCATAATACGTGTTTAAAAGGTGAAAGTTGCATACTCTTTAGGTCAGGCCTCCTGCCGTAGTGCACATTTGTAGCTTCAACCAGCGATTCTTGTGGCAAACTCTCCACTTCTTTATCAGAACAATGGTACCAGGAACTAGGAAAAGTCATAGGTATCGGCAAATCCAAGCTATTAATTTGTTTCGCTGCCTTCATGTTTCCCCTCTTGTTTTTCAGGAATAGGATAGAGCAGGCAACCACAATACAGAGACACATGACAAACAGGTGCAAAACTGTCATTGAGCTCAGTGAATAGATATGACCTGTATTTTTGTCAATAGGATAGATGTAAAACCGTTGGAGGATACCGATTAGTAGAAGAAAAGCAACGAAGGAAGTGGAGATTATGATGGCCAAACAGAGCCAGCTGTTTGGACCAAGGACTGGAGAGATTGGCATGTGGGATGGTTTCGGTTTGAAACAGATTGTGCGGATCATTGTCTGTTCATCGCTGATCGGAGCCCCTTTTTCTCTCGTTACATAAGCCTCTATCTTTAAATTTAGGTGTGACAGGTCAGAGACATTGCCACTTACTGGTAAGAGGAGATCAAGCATTGTGAGGTCCATTGAATTCTTAAAAGCACAAATTAAGAGGAGATTTGGGGTCGGGATGTTAAGAGTATTGCTTTGGTGGATGAATTCGCGTATGATTGAGATGAAAGGGGTGATTCCACTACCACCGCTGATCATCACCAGTGACTCGTACCTACAGAAACATAATATTTTTAAAAATGAAATGCTGCGATTAATCTTAAGAGAGTAAATATGTTTGTAATTAATGAACCTCAAGAAATTCTCAGAAATCGGGCTATAGGGCCCCTCAACTGAGACATCAAGGCCGTCGAGAGTGGCATGTTCTGAAAGTGTTCTGTACAGCTTCTGAGTCCAGCTTCCTTCTTTTTTCATGATGACGCTAAGCCTCTGCGGTTCCAAATTGCTGCTCGAAGAAACAGTAAATGGATGCCATTGGAGACGTGAAACACTCGGAACAGTGATGAATATTGTGCTTAACGGTTTGTAGCTAAACCCTACACAAGGCATATGACATTAACAATTATACTCTATTTTCTTTTAATCCACTGCCCACAAAAGTAAGTAAAATATCACCTGTCAACATTCATTGACCTCAAACAATATTAACGTCAATATATTTGCCTAGTTGTGCATAACAAAATAAAACCTTCCAACCAAGTAAATTATGTTTTTTTTGAAGTTATACACAATGAACAAGTCCATTTATTAAGAGAACTTCTTACCAGGGTTCTTGGAGAAGTTAAGCTCGATCCCTTCGGATGGTAGAAGCCGCGCTGAGACAAGATGCACTTTGGTTCGTGATTGCAAAAACCGCAAGTATCGGTCAACCATAAACAGGAAAATTCCTGGGAGAATCTGGCAAATGAAACTGATGCCTACATGAAGCATATAGAAGAAGAAAAATGTGATGTAGAGATGGTGCGCGTAATAAAAGAGCTCAAACATGTTGCGTCTTATGCGAGGAAAGGTGGTGGCCCACAAGATGAAGCCTGAGAGCAAGGCTAACTCTCCAGGCACATTAGCAATATCAGTCTTGCTCCATTTTATCATCTGTTTTTAAATTATTACAGAAAAATAAAATTTATGTCTACCATAATGTTCATAAAGGATTTAATATATGGTATTCTCTTAATCATAGCGACCTTTTGTTCCATATTAATTCTAAAACAAATTATCAGTTTCTTGGTGCAATCATTATTCGAAGATGATAAATTAAACTGTTACTATTCTATTAAGGCATAAGAAGAAACAAGACAGTTTATGTTGTCAAATGTGTGGTAATTTATAATATGATGAACAACTTAAAAGGAATTACAAATATATATAATTTTACTATTATAGTGGTATTTAACCACAATTACCTCATCTAATTGGTTTGTGGAAGCCCAGAAGATAAAGTAGCAGACACCATGAGCGGTAAATAGCACCATAACAATATGTCCCAACCATATGTGGTACTTGATGCATGACTCTGATGTGAGGCCAACCAACGGTAGAAGGGACGAACATCTTGTAACAGGAAAGAATAGAAAAGCACAGCATAGGTTGCCGATTAGACCTAATCGCAGAGCTGCGCTATCCAGCTTAGCTTGCCACCTGAATGAAAATATGTTAACAGATTTCTTAAGCTGTAACCTTTGATAGCTCGGTTAAATGCATAATATTTATTCATGTGCTACTAATTAATTATTTAGTTCCTTCGACCAAAACAAAAACATTATCATCTGCAATATATCATTATATCAATATTATTCTTTTTGTTTGTTGGATTAGCTGTTAATTATCTAGCATCTTATTTACTCAAGAGGAGTGATCTCTTACACTTTCTCTGAATGATGAACTTTCAAGTTGGCGAAGGAAACCTTTAAATATGTTGTAAAGCACCATACCAAAAGTGCCAGAAACATAAGGCTGAAGGTCAGTTCAATTCCTGAAACGACTCCTAGTGGCCCCCTTACCAGTACTGGCCTCTTCCATGCTGCCAGAGATGAACTGAACCTATTGGTTCTGTCGAAAAAAGAGACAAAATTAAAGCACGAAAGACTAAATAGTACATGATCATTTCTTCATGCACTCCCACACGTACTTAGACTCGAGTAAATCAGAGAGTAAGACTGTTAACAGTT
>JAJGRW010001016.1:0-11917 GCA_025461045.1 Carex parvula | reverse complement strand
CTCTAATAAATTTTCAATCAATATTATGGAGACGCGAGCGGGAGACTGAAGAGAGGAATTCGTATCCTCTGAGTTAACTCAAATTTCAAGTTTAGCTAAGAACCGTCGATCAGAATCCGGTCCCTGATTGTAATTAATGCACGAGATTTTCGATCGTCTGGATCTAAACTCAAAATTTGAGTTAAAGATACGAATTCCTAAAACCCTCGAGGCTACGTACCGAGTTATACTTAATGTAAGTAACTGATGTCTTATTTGCGCCTAAAACCAAAAAAAGTTATACTGTTTGAAAAAATCTAGTAGAGAAAAAAAAGAGTTCAGAGGAAGAAACGTATCTGATGTCTTATTTGCGCCTATAAACCCGTGAGAATGTAAGTAATTGGGTTTTACTTAATGGGCTTTCTAAGACCCATCTAATCTAATGAGAAATTGATATTACATTACATTGCTTGAATTATTCTAGTACATATTCTTAAATGACAATTATCAGGATTTTTTTTAGAATAAAACCAATTTTAATTATTTCAACAAAACAAGCACTATTTATCTTAATAAGCAGAGATGGTCAATATAATCTCTCTTTCTCTCTCGTTTTTGGCTTACTGCTCTCTTTTACTTTCGCTCATGCGTTGAGGAAAACATATCTCTCTCTCAGACAAAAGTTCATAAATCCATACATGTCAAGAAAATTTGCGTAAATATTATGAAACTAGCTTCAGTATTATGCAAGATGAAGAGAAGGCTCCAGATTGTTTCAGAATCATTCTGATTTGATCTGTTGGACAAAAGTTCATAAATCCATTACATGTCATAGGATTTGAATTTTGAAATTTGGCATGAGGTACCACATACTGGTACATCCCAAATGGTACGGCGTGATTCGTGTTAAGCATGACATGTCACTTCAAGAAAGAGCCGAATTGATGTCGGGTTTATGTCAATTACGGTTTGATTAACTTTGGGTCTGTGAATACTCCTGTTTCAGGGTTTCTTTTTCTTTCCAGATTTAAGACACTGGTTTCTTCATAATTTTGGGTTACCTTGGGTCAATTTGGGTCAATTTAGGTTACAACAGAGTTAAAAATTAAAGTCCACTTAATTTTTTCAGTTGCAGGAAACGTGTTGGCGGCTCTAAATTACAATACAAAACTACCCAAATCTGGTTGTTACTAACTGGGTATAAGTATGGTCTGACCTGGTAAATTTTTAGTTGTTCTGTTTTTATTCTGTACCAGCAGTCCCTTGAAGGAACTAGTGGGATAGCAATATAATCATTTTGGTTTTGCAGTATAGATTCAGATGGTATGTTTACATGTCTACTGAGTTAACTACCTAATTTGGCTCTTTTATTTTTTGCAGAGTTTTATTTGTAAGGATGATAAGTTTGAGCAAGTTGACTATGCTAGATGCATGTTGCACCATTTGCTACCTCATCTGAGAAATATCTGTAAAGAAGAATATGATGAGAAGGTTACTGAAGCACGCAATAAAGGTAACTTTACACATTAATATTTGTTGATGAAAGAAAAAGTAAAATAGCATGTGTCAGCATTACTTTCTTTTAATTTGTTTGCAGAATGAATCCAATACTTATAAAAAGAAAAAGAAACTCTTCCCATTTAACAATTCAATTCACATTTATAGTGGTTTTCTCATAGCAGACACATTTGGTACGTGGATTGTGACCTACACCTATGGAACTTAATTACTATATAAAGATAATTAATATAGTGGGTCGGGACCTCCTGGTACAGCTCTTTTTTTGTCAACTTCTACAAGGCTTCCTTGTCCGGCCACCAATTCGCCATTATACCCCCATTTACAAGTCAAGTCTACTTCAAAATTTTCTTTGCTAGCTGACTTGTAAGTGCTCCCGTTTTCTAGGAGAACTCTTGCTTCAACCGCATGTCGCACGCTTATTACCAGAACCAGAACCAATATCCAACGAATAGCCATTTGAAGTATACTACTACTTGAGGATATATGCTTAAAGATGTATCTATATTCTTACACTTATTAGTATATACTACTTATGGTTAGGTTATCTTTATATAGTACTTTCCATTGGTGTAGGTCACAATCCACGTACGAAATGTGTCTGATATGAGAAGACCACTATAATTGTGAATTGAATTGTTAAATGGGAAGAGTTTCTTTTTCTTTTTATAAGTATTGGATTCATTCTGCAAACAAATTAAAAGAAAGTAATGCTGACACATGCTATTTTACTTTCCCTTTTCATCAACAAATATTAAAACCGATCGATCGAGTGCCAAAAGTACAGTTTATCGTTGTTATTTAATTTTATTTGCCCAACTATGATACGGCATGATTCTATGACACGTAGTTTATACATGAGATTGAGCTAGATTTTTGTGAAGTCATTGATTAAATAGAACATACAAATCCATAACCATTATCAAATGCCTCTTCATGCAACTCAAGATTGTTTTGCAACAAATATATATATGTTCATGTTGTTCATCAAGTCCTGGAGATCTATTTTTATGTTTGCAACAATTATGCTTGATTTATTGTACTATATGCGCACTTTAATAATAACAATATTCTGAAATCAACCTAATTATGACATTTTTTTCTTTTTGATGGTAAATATATGCATGCCTGCAAAGAAATATGTTATTTATGCGAGAAGAATTTTATTTTTCAAACTGGCATATATAGTACAATACTCATACATATATATTTTAGAGAGCACTGGTCAAGAGGAGAACCTGTGGTAGTGAGAAATCTGCTTAGGTATTCAAGATTGAGCTGGAAGCCTGATGACATGTGGGCTGCTGTTAAAGGTGTCAGCACTGATCCTGAGTTAGCATCAATCCGGGCTATTGATTGTCTCTCCTGTTGCCAGGTCGGTGTTGTAGACTTCTTTTGTATTTATTTACTGGTAACATAGTCTATTAGTAAGAGTTGATTTTCATTTTGACCCTCGAGTGATGATATCTCTGTTATAAACTTATAATATAACAAGAAAAAAATCTCTTAGACAGTAAGTACATGAAAACCGGCTGACTATATGTGTTTAGCCATGAATCTATTCTATGTTTATATTGATACCCCACGCAAGTCGTATATTCTTATGTAGAACTTAAAAGGAAAAAAAAAAAGGTAAGTAAGACCTGATGAGAATATTCGAATTAGGTTTCTGATATTTGAAGCTTATTTCTATAAATTATGTTATGACAGGTTGACATAGAGCCTGAGGTCTTCTTTGAGGGATACAAGTACGACCGATTGCTCCCTAATCTGTGGCCAGCCATGCTCAAGTTAAAAGACTGGCCCACTTACAACAATTTTGAAGACGTCTTACCATGGCATTGCTCTGAGTATATATGCTCTTTACCGTTCCAACCGTACACTAACCCTAAATCTGGCACGCTAAATCTTGCCACCTTTCTCCCTGGCGATGCACCGAAACCAGATCTGGGACCAAAATCTTACATTGCTTATGGATTTAGGGAAGAGCTTGGCCGGGGTGACTCTGTGACAAAGCTCCATTGTGATGTTGCTGATGCTGTAAGTTTTTTTTTTTGTTTTTGTTTATTATTTGTTAATTCTCTCCTCTTTTTTTTTACTTTTGAGAGCATCCTGGCTTAGGGTTATAAATGTGCGTAGCCACCCTTGAAAATGTCAAAAGATCATGAATATCGTATCTCAAAGGACATTAAGGTTTGAAAGATGATTTTTTTAGCCTGTATTTGAATGAGAGTATTCCATCATAACAGTATCTCATATAAAATTATTTCCTTTTTAATTTTTATGTTATTGACAACTTAAAGAAGGAGATTAAATATTTTCTTTTGCAAATTCATATCTAAAAGAAAAGGTTTAAAAAAATGTATAGCTGATTGAAATCCAGTGCATTCCGCAACTATTTGATTTAAGGTCATCTGAAATTATGGTGTAAAAGCTATGATATCTAAACACAGTGGCAAAATCAAGAATTTTGATTAGTGGTGTCGATTAAAAGGATTTTTAGATTTTCATAAAAGATTTTGAAATGGCATATATGAGGATTTTCAAGATGTATCATAGTGTAAAAACAAAGTACTTTGACATACTAATGAGTTATACATAATTTTTTACACTTTGTTTTTTATTATGATATTTAAATGTGTGTGACCTGTTAGAAATATGGAAGTATCACATGACCCAGCAGGACATGAAAATTGCACTGTTTAGATGATATTTCATGATTTAGAGGGGGTATACCATATATTTTTCTGTTTGCGCGGAAGAAACTATAGTTGATGCATTGTTAGGGGGAATGAAATAATTTCAAAAGAATTTGGTTATTTTATTTTTTAACTGGTCTTATTTTCTAATGATTTATCTGTCAAAAGAATTTTTTTATTTCTATGGTACTGATTTTCTTTAATTACCAGGTAAAATCTGATGCATATCTCAGCGGTGGATACATCGTTTGAGCAAGAATCAGCAATATACTACCAGAGCAGAAAAGGGTGAGAAAAATAAGAAGGGTGAAACAGGAATAATACATGAGGCGAATGATCGAGCTGAAATTTGGTTAGTTATGCAAACATCCTTGAGTAAAAAAGTAAGATAAGGATTAATTTTTCTTTTCAAGAAATATAATATTGAATTATCCTTGTACTTGTAGGGATTGAGCCATGGTCTTTGGTGCAACATGCATGTTGGAGAGGCCGTACGTATTTATACCTGCTGGCTGCCCCCATCAAGTATATATTCAAGTCCGTAATCTGAAGGTGTGTTTAAAAACCTTTTTGTTAGGTATACAATATTTGAAAGAAAAAAAGTATACAAACAGGTTTTTGTATTTGCCATTTTTCCAAATTAAAGCTGCATGTTTACAATAACTACAAGTTCTTTATTAATTCCTGCTTGTTTGTTGCAATCTTTTCTAGTTACAATTCCATTTATGAACTGGTGGGTACATTTATGACCTGTATATTAGTTACAATTTTGACTAGAAAGTGGAAACCAGCCAATTGGAGAACCTGATATCGGATCAGCATTTATTATATTTTCTAACACAAAGTACGATTTGCAGAGCTAGCTGAAGAACCACCGTGCCAAGGAAGACAAGTTGGAGGCAAGTACTTGCCTGAAATAACGAGCTTTATAGGAAATGTTTTTATACATACCCCTACAATATATTAACCCATCACGAGTATTTTTTTTAAAACCTAGAAATGTTTGTATGGTTATGCCTCTTTTAGAAGCTGGAAACGTCCAATTATATTCCTCTCGCAAGTCCTTTTGAAATTTGAAAATTACCCTACACAAATTTAATTATATACAGATAGTGTAATACAGCGGGGTTTGTTTCGGCATCTTTTCAAACTTCAAATAATAAGAAAAAAAATGTTGCCCAGTGTAGACATGGATACAAAGGATAAGTGCTTTTAAAAGATGATGCAAAGTACTTTTTTTTTTATAATTTGTCTGCATAGTTAGAGTATATGTGATATTTTGCCATTTACAAGGAGCATATTTGAAATTGGTTTTGCCTTGTATTTTTGTAACAAGTGTTTCAATCTGCAGTAGGGTTAATATATTGATCTTTGAAAATCTTAACTGTGCAAATTAAAAAAATGATAGTCTATGCGGCATAACTAAATATCTCCTTGTACAAATTCAATTATTTAACTAAATAACAAAACATGTGAATAAAAGTGATATATTTAATATTTTTCTTATAGCAAAAAATATATACTAAATAACAAAAATATATTACTAATTATTGCTCAAACATTATTATATAATTACCATATACAATAATTGGTACAAAATAGTCTTCACCCGTATTCATAACCGTTTAGCTAATGAAAAAAACTTATTAATCATATCCATACCCGGTAAACTAATGAAAAAAAATCCTATCCATATCCGCTTTAACGAATATGTGTTGAGAAATAAAGGTTGAAAGGGAATAATCATAGGCTCAGACCCGTGAGGGTATTTTCCATCATAGTCTAGTTTAGAAAAAATAAAGAGCTCACTGTTGTACAGGAACTTCAATTCATTTTTTCCTTATTTTCTGTTTAGGCACTGTACCGTTACAATTATGTACGGACAGAGTCTTTAGGACCGTTATACTCTCTGCCTATATAAGGCTTGTAACAGGAGTGAGAAATATAAGATTGATAAAAAAGCTATTTCATCATATTAATCCCTCAAACAACTCATATTAATTTCAACATGGTATCAGAGCACCTCTGATCCAAAGAAAGCTTCCGTATAAACCTCTCCAATCAACCAAAAATTAATACTGTCAAATGGCAACTGATATACCAGATCCAACCTCTCAAATTCAAAATCAAACCAACACAATACAAAGGCATTATGCCGATTTCAATTCATCCCAAAAATTAACCAATGTGCCTCTGAATGGAAAAAACTACATACCATGGGCCAAAGCAGCCAAGGTCACTCTCAGAGCAAAAGGTCTGCTCGGGTATGTGAATGGCAACAAAAAGAAACCCAAAGAAGGGACTGATGCTCAAGAAGAGTGGGATATGATTGATAGTCAAGCAATGACATTAATCACAAATTCCATTGATCCACAACTGTCAACCTCTTTCTGGACTTGCGAAACAGCAGCTGAGCTGTGGCAAGCAATCGAGAAGCAATACAGCGATAAAAAAAGCCATTCTCAAATTTATCAACTCAAAAACGAAATAGCCAAAATCACACAAGAGTCAAGAGATATACCCGAGTTAATCGGGCATGTAATAGCCAAATACGAAGAACTCAAATTATACAGACCACCAACCACTGACCTGACTGTGCTTCAAGAAAGAGAGGAGATGGACAAAATATACACCTTTCTGGCAGCCCTTGACTCTAGCTATGAAGCGGCTAGAGCTCAGATTCTCCTCTCGACTGAAAAATTGACATTTGACGATGTCACAGCCCGCATCCGACAAGAGGCAACGAGGCGAGTCGCAATGAAAACCGCCGACTTGAACCCAAAGTCAGAGGCTCATGCCTTCTCAGCCCAGCACCTCAACGCCTACAAAGGAAGAAAGGGGGAGATCGACAAATGCTCACACTGCAAGAGAGACGGGCACACCCAAGATAAATGCTGGGTGCTCTATCCTCATCTCCGACCCAAAAGGAATGATCGAAACCCAGAGGCGGCGAAGAAGAAGGGTTTTTTCAAAAACCCAGATTCGAAAGAGGGGGAGAGAAGGGGGCTAATCTCAGCGAAGGAAGAAACGAGTGGAGAAGAAAGGGAAAAATCAATCGCCACAACAGATGCGGCTGGATCGAGTCGAAGTGAAACCGACAGACTCGATCGACTTGAATCCATGTTGGCTGCTCTACTGGGCCAGAAAACGGGCCAAGGTCCAACTCAAACTTTATTTAATTATGAACTCAAAATCAGCCCAGAAAAATTTGTGTTTGATAAAATCACAAAAAAAACTGTAGACAGTAAGCAATCTCAGAGAGTAGATATTAAAAATAGATGCTTAACTGTGGGTCTATCAACCAAAAATTCTCCTCACAGCTGTACCAAATGGGTTCTCGATTCCGGTGCTACCGACCACATGACCGGAAGCCAAGAATTGCTAAAAAATTATTGTCCAATCAATGGTGAACAATATTTTACGGTTGCGAACAATGAAAAAATTAAAATTAAAGGATGGGGCATGATTAGCATTTTTTCCAAAAAATTTCTTCAAGATGTTTTTTATGTTGAGAATTGTTCTATGAATTTATTATCTATTAGCAAACTTACTAAAGAATTAAATTGTGAGATTGTTTTTAAAGAAAAAAATATTATTTTTCAGGATCTATTCACCAAGGAGAAGATTGGTGAAGGTTTTTTAGAAAATGGATTATATTTTTTGGAAAGCAACAAGACTATTTTCAATACTAGGAAAAATGAAGATTTAAGTAAACTTTGGCACAGGCGGGTGGGACATCCTTCCGACAAGATACTTAAACATATGTTTAACTTTACTAATATTAATTGTAGCAAGTGTGAAGTTTGTAAACTTGCTAAGCATACAAAACTTCCTTTTTGTAATTCAAATACTAAGAGTAATGAAATTTTTGAGTTAGTACATTCCGATGTGTGGGGACCCGCTCCCATAACTTCTTACAATGGTTTTAGATATTATGTTATATTTATTGATGATTTTTCAAGAACAACTTGGATGTATTTGATGAAAACTAAAGGTGAAGTTTTCTCGCATTTTCAAACATTTGTAAATTTTGTAGAAACTCAATTTGACAAGAAAATCAAAACTTTTAGAACGAATAATGGGACGGAGTTTGTAAATCAAAATTTTCTAAATTTTGTAAAACAAAAAGGTATCATTCATCAAACTTCTTGCATTTATACCCCCCAACAAAATGGTATTTCCGAAAAAAAAAATCGTCATCTACTTGAGATGACAAGAACACTCCTATTTCAAAATAATATTCCAAAGATTTTTTGGTCGGAAGCCGTTCTCACCGCAACCTATCTAATAAATAGATTACCTAGTGCCATTTTAGATTTTAAAAGTCCTTTTGAAATATTATATAAAAAAAGGCTAATCTTGATCATTTGAAAATTTTTGGTTGCACTTGTTTTGTTCATAAGAATAGAGTAGATAAATTAGATTTCACCTCAATAAAAACATGTTTTTTTGGTTACTCTCTCGAAAAGAAAGGATATAAGTGCTATGATCCCAAAACAAGAAAACTTTACATCTCAAGAGACGTAACATTTTTTGAGAATGAATCTTTTTATGACAAAATTGAAGAAGATCAATTATTGTCAAACGAGTTTGTCTTACCTTGTGTTACTAATCTAGAAAGAAGAGAAGTTCTTCTTGAAAATAATGTTGAGATAGGTAATCAAGGACTTGAAGGAAATGAACAACCACTAGAAGAGACCGAAGAAAATGAAAATCATGAAGAAGCTCAAGAGGAAGAAAGATCTTTGAGAAGATCGAGTCGACAAACTCAACCCTCCACGAGATTAAGGGATTTTGTCACATATTCGGTACAATACCCCATACAAAATTATGTTTCTTATAACAATATTTCTCATGATCACTATGCATTCTTGAATTCTTTATCAAGAATGGAAGAACCAACCAACTATGAAATAGCAAAATCGGATCCAAAATGGTGCAAAGCAATGGAAGAAGAGCTTCATGCCTTAGTAAAAAATCAAACTTGGGAATTATGTTATTTACCAAAAAATAAAAAACCGGTTGGATGTAAATGGGTGTACAAAATTAAATACAACAGTGATGGCACCATTGAACGTTACAAAGCTAGATTAGTAGCTAAAGGTTATACCCAAACCCAAGGTATCGACTATCACGAAACCTTTGCACCCGTGGCCAAAATGAATACCGTAAGAATTCTTTTTTCCATTGCGGTTAATAAAAATTGGATTTTACACCAAATGGATGTAAGAAATGCATTTCTTCAAGGAACCCTTGAGGAAGAAGTCTATATGTCACTACCTCCCGGTCACAAAAAAGAAGAGATTTCTAACCTTGTTTGTAGGTTAAAGAAATCGATCTATGGATTAAAACAATCTCCAAGGGCATGGTATGGCAAGCTTAATCATTTTTTATTATCTTGCAATTTCAAGATGAGTTTGTCCGATTCATCCTTGTTCACTAGGCACAATGCCAATGGTACCACCGTGGTTTTAGTTTATGTCGATGACATAATCATAACCGGCGATAACCAAAATGAAATTGAAGGTGTAAAAAGAAACCTAAAACAAAAATTTGAGATAAAAGACTTGGGTAAATTAAAGTATTTTCTTGGGATAGAAATTGCCCATTCGTCAAAAAGACTATTTATATCTCAAAAAAAATATGTTCTTGATTTACTCAAAGAAACCGGTAAAATAGGTTGTAAACCGGCCATTACACCAATTGATACAAATATAAAACTCAATACCGAAGATGGTGAACCATTGAGTGATATAAATCAATTTCAAAGACTTGTAGGAAAGTTGATTTATTTAACCGTAACTAGACCGGATCTTTCCTTTGCCGTAAGCCAAATTAGCAAGTTTATGCATGCACCGAGATCACCTCACTTAGATGCCATTGATAGAATATTAAGGTACCTAAAGGGTTCTCCCGGAAAGGGAATTTGGATGAGGAAAAATGGCACTAATGCAATATGTGGCTATTCCGATGCAGATTGGGCCGGAAGATTCGATAGAAAATCGACGACCGGTTTTTGCACATTTGTAGGCGGAAATTTAGTCACATGGAAGAGCAAGAAGCAAAGTGTCGTAGCGCGATCAAGTGCAGAGGCAGAGTATCGCGCCATGGCATCAACCGCAAGTGAATTGACGTGGATTAAGCAAGTGCTAACCGACTTGAATGTCAAGATTGAAGAACCGATGAAAATGTTTTGTGACAATCAAGCGGCAAGACACATTGCAGCAAATCCAATCTTTCACGAGCGAACCAAACATATTGAAGTGGATTGTCACTACATCCGAGAAAAATTCAAACTAAAGAAATAGAAACTCCATTTGTCAAGAGTGAAGATCAATTGGCGGACATACTCACGAAGGGATTAAGCTCCAAGATTTTCGAAAATATTTCATGCAAGCTAGGATTATATGATCTCTATAATCCTAGCTTGAGGGGGAGTGTTGAGAAATAAAGGTTGAAAGGGAATAATCATAGGCTCAGACCCGTGAGGGTATTTTCCATCATAGCCTAGTTTAGAAAAAATAAAGAGCTCACTGTTGTACAGGAACTTCAATTCATTTTTTCCTTATTTTCTGTTTAGGCACTGTACCGTTACAATTATGTACGGACAGAGTCTTTAGGACCGTTATACTCTCTGCCTATATAAGGCTTGTAACAAGAGTGAGAATATAAGATTGATAAAAAAGCTATTTCATCATATTAATCTCTCAAACAACTCATATTAATTTCAACAATACGGCACGTCGGTATGAATAAGATAAACGGTTTAAACGAGAATCACAGAACTATTATTCTAAATCTATCCATTCATCTGTTTGGAGATTTGTGCATAAAAAAAAAATATTGTTAAGATTCATGCATTCAAAAAATGAAAGAGTAAATTTAAAATCACATAGTGCTACAATTCTTTTAGAACCATGCACAGCAGATTTATTTTCATCATTAACACCCCTAGTACCGCTGATCGCTGCCTCGCCGATCTTGTCCGGATAAGGACAGAAAACAAAGCTCAAAAGACAAAAAACTTCTCGCCTTCTCGGCACGAGTGATATCCCAGTTCCACTGTACCCGAACATAAGTTTAATACGTGCAATGAACTTACCAAACAAGGATCCCAGTCCCACTGCCATGTACGAATCTGACTCTTAACTCATTTTGGCCCCTGCTAGTTGTTCAGCACATGATAGTATCCAATGTTTATGCCCTGACCGGGCTGACCCTCCGAATCCAGGCCCACTGGTTGTCCTGATCCCCTGAAGTAACTCAAATTTTGATTTTATATCTGGACCGTCCGATTAAAATTCGGATCAATTCGATCCGAGATGTAATGTATGAAGCTCCTTTAATATTCGTCCCGCAGCAGATCGACGGTCCATAATTAAACTCGAAATTTGAGTTACCTAGGATGATATGAATGCAAGGAACTCTCGGGAGCCGGGGAAAAGCACAAAAGAGAGAGAAGTATTGAAAACATAATAAAAGAGACTTGAGAGTAGGTCCGATGGGCATCGGACCTACCTCGGTTCGATGGGTTTAATCACCATCGGTTTGCTTTCAGATTCGTGCGAAATGCTTTAAACCCCGTGCGTGTATGTTTCAATTTTCGTGCGCACAAATCTTATACTACATCGGACGGTCAGAGTGGCGTTGAACCTAAAAGTAGGTCCGATGCCCATCGGACCTACTCCGTTCTCAATAAAAGAAGCGAAAAAGAAAACACA
>JAJGRW010001015.1:158193-317246 GCA_025461045.1 Carex parvula | reverse complement strand
CAACACTTTGGTGCCTATGGACCCGTCAAGCCCTAATTCATTCGACACGGGTTATTTCAATGATCTGTTAAATAACCGTGGCTTGTTCACATCCGACCAGACGCTGACGTCCAATGAATCTAGTGCTGGTCAGGTCATCCTGTATGCCAATAATTCCGATGTTTTCTTTAGTGATTTTTCTAAAGCCATGGTGAAGATGGGTTATATGGAGGTGCTTACAGGGAGTCTTGGCCAGATAAGAAGCAATTGCAGGGTTATTAATGGGTAATTGGGGATATATTGGTAATATTTTTGTAAAGCAGTAGATTGATATCTTATTCGTTCTGTTCTTACATAGTTATATTGTTTTTTCTTTTTAATTTGGGATGTTCATTCCTGAGCTGTCAAATGTGATGTACCCATTATTATTATTGAGATTAAGGTTCAAAATAAGTTATAATATATACATGTTCTTGAATTTCATATTCATTGAGCAAATTGTTGATTTCTTTTGTTTACTCAACATTACAGTCTTAACACTCAATGCTGAAACATAGTTTGCTACATATAATTAGCAGAAATAAAAAGATAATTTTGATTAAACTTTAAGTTGTGATATTAAAGATTTCTGGGCTGTCTAATATATACAAAGTCCGACTGTCCGTCCGATCTGGGTCTTTCAATGGGCTGATATACTTTTTAAATTTAACAAATATTCTTTTTCGCTGTTGGTTTAGGCCTAAAGATTCCGGTAACTGGACTAATAGTTTTATTACGTAGCCCTAAAAACCCACAGCCTCATTGTGAGAAGCCCAATATATTTTTAATTTAGGTTAATTAAGTTGACCCATTTCCTAGCCCAAGAGCTATGCGACCATTTCAAGGCCTTCTAGATGATGAACATTTTTTTCTACTTTACATAAACAGTAATACAGTTTTTTAACACTAATTGGAGATGTTCTGTAAATTGGGGGTGAAAACGGAGCGAATACGGAGCAGAAAGTGGTAAAACTATATTTATATTCTTTTTTAATTTTTCGAATACAGATACAGATTGGATATTAATCAGATACAGATATGAATTGGATATCAGCCGGATACAGATACGGATACGGATCGAATAGGATATTTATTAAAAAACCAAAGATCATTAAATTTATCTAATTTTAATGATGAATAATAATATTTTTTCATAATATATATTAAATATATGATATATATCTACTATTCGGATACAGATAATTGAAACATAAAACCATATCAGTATCCATATTCACACGGATATTCGGATATTGGATATCCACATCTAATTTTTCGAATACGAATCGGATATTATCCAAACCGTTTTCACCCTATCTATAATATAATGAATAAGAAAATAGCACGGAAATTCTAAGTATTTAGTTATCCCCGAGGCCCAGCAAAAGCCCAACTACAACATTTGAGCAACCATGTAAAGCATCTGGCTTTCTGTTTTGTTTACTATTTGAAATATTGTAAGAAACCATGAACACTAAGCTAAAGATTGTCAACAGGCACCTTGCCCGTTAAAACTTCAAAAAAAAAAAAAAAAATTGAGCAACCAGAGGTGTTCTCAAATCTCAATCTTTCTTTTTCTTTTTTTGGAAAAAATATTTCGCTCGCCCGGAACAATCGCCTAAGACTCGTAAACTTTATCATACGAAATTTAAGAATTCGAGCTTGTAATATTGTATGTGTAGAAAGTATAAATTATGTATAAAAATTGTGTTGGATTAATCTTTCGGGTGTATTATAAACTTATAAAAAAATAAAAAATTTCATGCATCAAAATTCATGCACTCAATATCAAAATACACGCCGAAAAATTTAGTGATTTCTCTGAATCAAAATAGAAGTTAAAGCTTCCAAAAATGGTGAAATACAAATTCGTTAGAACAAATCAAAATTTGTGCGTGTGAATTCTATAATTGTGTGCTTGCTGTTGAACGAACAATAAACGATCATTAAAAAAAATTATTAGAATTTTGAACCTGCAACATCTCTTCTCTTATATTAAACATGTGGCTGTCCTGATCCGCCAACGATTTCGATTAAAAGATGAAATTGCAAAATAAATATCAGACCTCTGATCAAATAGTCTGCCATTTTTTTATTTGATTGCATCTTTTTTATGTTTTTTTTATGTCTAAAAGTCTAGATTTATTTAATCATGTACTCGTTACACAAATTCGCCAACAGCAGCGTTCTCTATCTCACATAATCTAGCTTCCTCCTCTTTTCTCATTTTTTTCCTAAATTTACCTAAACCCCCCATTTTTTTATTGGTCATGATTTATATTCATTTTTAAATTCATTTAAGGAATTTTTGGATTTATTGATAATTGATTGGTGATGTCTTCATTTCTTTTCATTTTTTATATCAATTATAATTGGTTGTTATTACAATGGGAATTTACTTATAATGAATTGAATTTTCTTTTATATCTGAATTAGTTATTTATAATTTATTATTACATTGATATGGTTTAGACTTATTTTAATCTAATTGAATTGTTGTTTTGATTGAAAATTTAATTTCCTTTTATTTAACTAAATATAATAAAAATTTCACTTGTATACTCTAGTATATATTAATCGGTACCAGCATCTAATTACGTATGGTATCAAAAAATTTGCTTATAAAAATTTCTTAATCTCAATGTAACAAGTACCTATGGTATACGATTAATTATTTTCTCATATTCTAAATGTATGTATAAAATCATGGCTTAAAGTTGATTCTGTTGAAATCCAAATACCTCTTAGAGGAGTTGAATATCTACTACTATATATGATATCTTTAATTTGTACTAAGTCAACGTTATTTCTCATTAGATTTTATTATACTAATTGATTTTTTATTTATAATTAATTTGGATTTATAACCAATCTATTTGAATATAATTCATGAATATTGTTCAATAATTATTCTTTTAATTGGTCTATTTCTTTTATCAAAATATGTTATACTATATGAGCATTTTTTTATTTCTCTTATAATATGTCCCCTTTGCAACTCATTGACACGATACTATTATATAATATCATATAGAGAACACGGTCTTACCTTAGTCATTATAACACTTATGCATTAGTTTATTTGATCACTTTGTCTAAAAATTTACATGACTTCCTAAGTTCATGTACCATTATTAATGTAATCCAATGATTCCCATTTACAATGCCAAAAGAAGATTATGTGAAATCTTACTCCTTTTTATTCAATAGTGCCAGTCAAAAAGGCATGCACGAAAGCTACTTATGCATAGTTAAGTGCTTTATACTAACAACAGATGCTCACCATCCAGTAATATCTATCTTTGCTTTTTCTTCTATTCTACCAATGATTGAAAATCAACAAATAAATCTAGCAAAGTTAAAAAAATAAAAAATACATAAAAATCTGCTGGGATGTTGATGACACGGAGACATATGACATTTGATGCACCATACCTCTCTTTCTCTCTCTCCTAATTGAAGTTTTCCAGATCTGAGCTAGCCACGACAGTTACTTGTGTGAACACCGTTTAATTGAAGTTTCTTGTTTTAAAAGGAATGGCCAGGCGTGATGTGTGTGTGTCTCACTGTTCAACATTCAAAGTCGTATCACTAATTCACTATCAGCCATACTTTTTGACTATTTCACACTACTATATGGAATTTATGGATAGAAATAGAATAAGACCTTTTCTACACTTTCTGGGTCGGTCGGTATCTGATAGCAAATTGGGATCTGGATTGTAGCTTCAACAGGAGGGAAATTCAAGTTGAAATAGTGAGTGCACTGGCCCACAATTAATAGAGATTGATAGATATATATAATCCATACCCACAACTTTTCCACTTGCTAGCTGCATAGGTCCCTTTATGCTAATACAAATTTATGGACAGGTGAATAGATGTTTTGTTTGTTCAAAGTGGCACGTCAATCTCAGGTGTTGGAATTGAGCTTGCCCTTATTGATTTGAAGTAATAATTAATGTTCTTTTTTATATGAACTTAATTAGCTAGTTAATTTTCTGATAAAATTCGAGATTCTTTTTCTTAGTGAATTATGACTAAAATATCACCTAATCCTGGATGTAGACACTACAGCAGCGGAACCCTTCTGCGACCGGTCAAATCGGTCACAGAAGGGTAAGGCGCTGGTCGCAGAAGGTCGAAATTGGTTGCAGAAAGGCCGGTTGCAGTTGCTCCGTCGCTGATGCCCTCCCCGCTGACGTCACCGGTCGTTGAAGGGTAAGGCGCCAATCGCAGATGACCCTATAGCGACTGATGAAATCGGTCGCTGATGCTATATGCTGATGTGGCGGAAGACCATCAGAGACCGATCCGGCGGTCGCTAATGGACCCAGAATCGGTCGCAAAAGGGTAATTTGTTTTTGGTATTTGTTTTGTTATTTTTCTTTTCCCCAATTGGTACGAAATGTACTAAACAAATATAAAAACCGTTGAACTCATTCTGTTTATTTATTTTTCTCCAGCCCCAATTGGTACGAAACGTACCAAACAATTCACAATCAATTCATATATACAATATAAAATACTGGTACGAAACATACCAAACACCAAGCAATTTAAAAGGAATTCAAAAGCAATTTAATCGTACGTACCAAACAATTCACAAAATGACATAAACATGAAATATTTAAAGTACTATATAAACATCAAATATCAAATATTTAAAGTACGACATAAAAATCAAATATCTAAAACTCATACAAAACGTCCTAAAACTAGATATAGTCATCTCCGATATCATCCCCGCTGTCATCCTGAGCATCGGGGTTCAATGCATGGTGCGAGCTAGAACCTCCCTATGAGAATATAACTAAATTTTTTTTAGAGTTTAATGTTAAGAGTTTACTGTTTAGTGTTTAGGATTTAGAATTTTTAGGAGTATACTGTTCCGTTAGTTGATTTGTCATACTTGATGTCCTTATTGGATTGAAACATACCCAAAATCGAATTTCGTACCTAATGAGACAAAGAACGTCCCACGCTACGCCTCAACTCCTCCATGAATTGGTTGATCTGTGGTTGAAGCACACCCAACACCTGACCTAAAATCGCAATTATGTCTTCTTGCCTGAGAGGAGGCGGCGCCGAAGAATATGATTGTGATTGCGATTGCGATTGTGATTGCGAAGAAGACGTATGGGACCCACCTGGACGATATAGCAATCTCGTCTTGCCTGAAACATTAAAAATAAGATAATTAATATTACGTTTCAAAATTTAAATACAAATTTAAAATTTTAAGTATGTGTATTTATCTAGAGCACCGAGACCATAGTTATCGCCGTGAGCATTATTGTCTGTGTTAGCGCACCAGATGTATGTGTCAAAAGAAGGCCACAGGCTCGATTAGGCCCATACTTTGCGCTCATATCCTGATCGTAGTCTTCCTGCAAAATTTATAAAATAAAACAACAATAAAGTAAGTACAACAAAGAATGAATATTAATAAAAGATTGTTATGTTCTATTACTTGTCCCTTTTTCGCCATCGCGGAACAAAATTGCCCCGTCTTCTTGCTGGTATGCGTTGGTGTGAATAGCTCGTCAGACCACCTGGGCTTGCGCTGGTTTTCATTCTCCTATTATGAATAAATATTTCAACACAAATAAAATTATCAAGGTTTGTTCGAGTAAACTGAAATTGAAATTAATTGTTTTGATGAAATAAAAAATCTTAAGAATTTTTGTTTGTGCACCATATGTTTTCCGATACTATACCTATCCCATCATCTAGTACACCCACAATTGGCACAAGGACACTTGATGCGATTTTACTTATCAATATTATTTGGAACAGCAAACGCATAATTAAAAAATTCCTCCACACCCATTACAAATACCGAATTGACCTTCTTGTCCACGTAACGAGGACCGTACATCCAACTACGATCACCCTCCATTCCTCCTAATTATGACATATACATTTATAAGCTATTGTATAAACATGACCTAAATACAATAATTAATGGATGACATTCTAATTTAGATTGACAAGAATCAAATCCTCACTACACCTTAGTTCATTAAATTTAAAGGAATGACAAATTCAATTTAGGTAGACAAGATTCATCTCAGATCTATTACTTCAGCATTCTCACTAAAATTTTGGCTCAAACAAAAAATCCAGATCTATACTTTAGACCCTCCAGATATCATCAATTGATAAAGAACCTTCTAAAACAAGTCATGGAAGAAACACAAAATCAAATCAAGTGTTGCATCATCCATGCAACATGACTTGTATACAACCATACAAGCGGCATCTACATAAGCTATGAATTTAAATGTATGTACCAAAGAGAGAGAGAGAAAGAGGACGCTTTTCTTCTCTTGCCTTGCCTTGCCTTGATTAGTTCTAAATAAAATAAAATGCACACGAGGTCAAAACTAAACTTAAAGTTATGCTTTCCTTTTATTTTCATACTTCAATGAAATAATATAATTAAATATTAATAAGTCCAAACTCATTAGTCTTTTGGGGCTTACACAAGGCCGGTGTACAATTCTATCCCACTCTTTGAATGCTATGTCTCAGTAGTGACGAAATGTATGTGGTTTTAGTATTTAAGAAAAATTTGGCAGCATTTTTCCTTAGTTCCCCAAGTACGCATTAGAAACATATCATTTTAGACATGTAATTCAATATGTACTCGTAGGAACAACAACGGAAAATGATACCAAATTTTTCTTAGAGTGAGCCTATGGTGCTATGCATAGCATGGATGGGGTCCGTGCTACGGCTCAAAGTTTGACTTTTCAAAATTCTAACGGTCGATCCAACCGTTCAATGTGATAACCATATGAATATGTACTTGCAAACTAAATTTTATATTTTTTCGAATTTTTTTACTATTTTTTTAGATAGGTAGAATTTTGATGGTCCAGAATTTTCAGAAAACACTGATTTTTCTACCTATCTAAAAAAATAGTAAAAAAATTCAAAAAAATATAAAATTTAGTTTGCAAGTACATATTCATATGGTTATCACATTGAACGGTTGGATCGACCGTTAGGATTTTGAAAAGTCAAATTTTGAGCCGTAACACGGACCCCATCCGTGCTATGCATAGCACCATAGGCTCACTCTTTTTCTTAAATACTAGATCCACATACATTTCTTCACATCCTAGATGAGACAAAGCATTCAAAGAGCAGTCCCAAAACGGGGACTATTCAAAATTAATCCCTATCAGATTAATTTGAACTGGTATAAACTTAAAAGGCATACTAAATGTTCTGGTTTAATAATATAATTAACCAGCATATAATTAATAACTAACGAATTGTAGTACACAATAATAATATAATTAACCAGCATAGAATTAAGAAAGAGAGAAAACTTGCCTGATTACAAGCAATTACTCTTGAAGATCGAGTTTTCTCCTCTCCTTCTTTCTTCCCAAGATTAAACTAACTTCAACAACTCCTAAAACCAATTAACCAATCAATTAATCAAACCAATTAACCACATTTTTAAATTACTTGAATCACATTTTTAATTTTGTGTTTAAATTAATCAGAGAGAGAGAGAGTGAGGGAGAAACGTTTACAACAGTGGTGAGATTATAGGGCGAGGCGCTGCCAGTTCGAACGAGCGAGAGAGAGGGAGAGTTCGAATGAGAGAGAGAGAGAGGCAGGGTCAGCCAGATCAGCAGGGTCGGGGCGGGTCTTCCAGCGGGGTCGGGGTCTTCCAGTGGCGGGGGTCATAGAGGCAGCGGGGGTTCGGGCGGCGAGGATCGGGCGCGGTTTTTTTGTGGCTAACCTAAAACGCGGGAGGTAGGAGTCAGAGAGAAGGAATGGCATGGGTTTTTTACAGACACCCTTCAGCGATCGGGACAAATCGGTCGCTGAAGGATGTGGGCGCCGATCGCTAAAGGGGTTGTCGCCGAAAACATTTTATTTTCTTTTTTTTCGGAGGGGGGTCTTCAGCAACCGGCGACCAAACCGGTCGTTGATGCTGGTCGCTGAAGACCGGTTTTGTTGTAGTGAGAATGCACCGAAATTTTTATTTATAACATAGTTCAAAAAAAAAATAAACCATATAACCATCGTTTATGGGAATTTCGATTTTCACCACGGCCGCAGAATGCCGATGCGGACCCCAAAATGGATCCGTGGAATGGTTCTGCGGACCCATTTTTTTTTCAAACTTTGAACCATTCCGCAAAATCATAAATGTGGCACGCATTCCTAGAACAAAAAATTTGAGATATCTCAGCGTGGTTTTTTTTTTTGAAACTTTGAGATATGGCACGCATTTTAGAACAAAAAAATATTAAAAAACCAAATATTTGAGATATCTCAGCGTGGTGCCTCGATAAAACACCAAAAAAAAAAATGGGTCTGCAGAACCATTATGCGGACCCATTTAAGGGTCTGCATCAGCATTCTGCAGCCTCGCTAAATGGGTCCACATAATGCTGGTGCGTTCGTGGTGAAAATCGAAATTCTCAGAAACGATGATTATTTGATTTTTTTTTTTTTTGAAACTATGTTATAAATAAAAATATCGGGAGAATGCATGGGTTAAGCGTTACGCATGTGGAAAATTTAATTGGTTCCAATTTATTACTCTTTGGTTCAGTAAATCAACCGTTGTAATTGGTTCGAAGAGGATTAAATATGTATTGAAGTTTTGCCTCTACGTCCTTTTTTTTTAATGATTAGCGACGAAGTTTGCCGCTAACAAATATATTGATTAGAAAAGTTATAATTACATAATTACATAGATGTTAAAAAAGATCTCCAAAAAGAAAAACGTGAGAACCCTATAGTCTATGACAATAAAATATAAGAATTAGGATGTATATGACAAGACGCATTTCCCAATCCTCAGCTTATATATATACCTATTATGAGAGGGTAGAGAGCTAGAACGTATAAAACATAATATAAATATGTGATCACTGGAATTTGAACTCAAGTTTTCAAAATCATAAAATAAAATTTCAACAAGTTGCAAGTATACATTTAATATTTTATGGAGAGTGTTGAACTATATAAAAGTTAGAAATAAAATTTAATAAAATTTCGATACACGAGTAAAAAAATTGAAATCATAAAAGTGACTAAGTACTCGTGCTTGGCTTTAGATCCGTCCATGTCTATTTCTTTTTCATGTAAACTGTGGCATTAAATATTTAGTATTGTTAATCAAAACTGCAATTGAAAGATAGACAACTCAGTGATGCAGAGTGAATTAAAGTAGAATTTATTTTTTCAGGCATCTTCAAGATGACTTTACCTTTTTTTAATTGAAAAAGATGATATATATCATATTTAAAAATAGGAAATGCAAATATTCACTAGCGATCGATCGCCTAGCTGATCTTGCTCAGTGCGTTGGCATGATTTTGAAGCACAGAAAATGATGAACCATGCATGTACATTTAAAGAGTAAACTATATATGTGCGAATATTAAAATGTAAAAAATAAATTCTGTCTTAAATTAGAGACAGACGATAGTTAGAAATCCTCTTAATTATTTTATATGTTAATTTTTTTATTTTATTTTAATCTAATAATAAGTAACCAAAGACTCGTGAGTTTTATACCAACAATTAGAGATTGAGAAAAATGGCACGGCGGAGCCGGTTCCGTCACGGAATGGCACAGAACGGCACGTGTGTCAGTTACGTACCGTGACTCGCGTATTCCGTGTCGTGACCATTTGCGTGCTGTGTTCATCTTTTGAAACTTTGGCACGGCACGGCATGTAGTCATGCGAGTCACGTGTAATTAGGACCATTAGATATTGATTTAATGGTGAATCTTGAATAAACTAACCTAAATTATGATTAAATTGTCACGCGAGTCACGTATGGTTACGGCATGTTTAGGCACAGCATAACTCACGTGGCATGACCATTCGCGTGCCGTGACCACCGGCCCCTTGACATTTTGGTCATGGCACGCAACGGCACGTGAAAAATTAACTTGGTCACGGCACATTACGGCACGAAACCAAAGTCACGACATGTTAGTCACGGCACGGAACAGCACATTTTTCCACTCTACCAACAACCATATCAGATTCGACAGTGTCTTCAAAGGAGACAAGATATGAAATTGCAGTAATGACTGATGAGAGTTCTGCACCAGTTAAAAAATTAACAATTTTGAAAATAAAGTATTGGATTGGATCGTGATATCATGTTTCACATTTGGATTTATGTCCCTGCCATACACAGAAGAAACTACTAATCGCCCATGAAGACACGAATTTTGCACGTCATGGAAATGGGCCCATAAAACCTGGCGATGCACAGCACACAGCAATTGCCTGTTCTTCCACGTAACCACTAAAAGGCCTTTTCAGCTTTCACACATATCATATCATACAAACGAAAGCGACAATTCATGCATGGCCTCTGTCCTCGCAGTTAGACAGGCTAAGCCTGGGCTTCAGTCAATTTTTCATCTTATATTTTCAACCTAATCCTAGTAATATCCCATAAATTTAATTTTCCCTTCAGAAATTACACTTTAATTAATGATAAGCTTGAGTAATTACAGAGGTCTATGAATTCTTGAAAATAGGATTCATGCTACTATTTTTTGAGTTTTATTGGATAAAAGATAATTATTGAAAAGAACCGGTCTTTGATCTAGTGACAAAGACACATGACTCTCATGTGAAAAGTCATGGGTTCAAATTTCATAAAGTGAAAAAATCATCTGTAATATTGAAGAAAGCTAGTAGGCTAGACATCCACTTTTTATTTCAAAAAAAAAAAAGTAATTACCGAAGACGTCTTATGAATAAGATAAACCGAAACCAAAGGAATATGAAAAGACCATTCAAAAGCATATCTAATATATAATCAAAATAGAGGGGAAAAAACATTAAAATGAGATACAGTGGCAACCTGTATTCATTTAACTACTTTCGATCTGCAAAAACCTCATGTACTAGTGAAGAAAATGCTTGAAACATATATACAAGAAAATTCTTATATATAGAAACTTCCTTGTATATATGTTTTACGCAATTTTTATTTGGAGTTGCTCATTTTGAGAGAGCACGATTTTAATTATTGAATACTGACAGAAAATTTTCTTTTCTTATACTCAATTTTCTTATTAATTCTTTCATTCTTAATTATCTTCGTACAATTAATCAACCCACAACATACCTTATCAATAAAAAATATACAAGTAAAATTATTGCAGTGGATAAAAGATACATCTCATCAAAAGGAAAGTCGAAATGTTGATTTTTTTTTCTTTTTCTTTTTTCTTTTATCCATCCTTAATTAATAATGTGTATAAACTATTTGCATACTTAATTTGCTCATCTTAGATAATGAATACTTGGTGATCGTATATAGTTGTGTTCTTGTCAATAAAGTAGTAGAAAAATGAAGAAAAAAATAATCAGAACGGCAAAATTAAGGACAACATAAATAATTCTGAATTTTATTTGAAAAAACTTGATGATTTGAATGTATAAAATATTGGATTTATGAGCTTTCAGTTTCTGTCTAGAAAATATATATTTGTGATACATATAACAATTACTCTTACTTAAATTCACGAATATTTTTTTAGTGATGAGTTTTAACTACTCGCTGCTCTCTGTTATTTAGTTGATGTATCAATTTTTTTAAATTGCGATTTAGAAAGAAAATTTGAACAATAAGGTATCAGATATTTGCTTAAATTTGTATATGTACCGATTCGTCAATTAAATGTTGAAATTGATCAATCACGTGAAAACTCCTAATTATGACATGTACCGAAAAAAAAATTACAACCAAATATGCTCTCTTTTTTAGTTGTACAATAGAGATTTTGTCTACCCCTAACCAAAAGCTTAGCTTCGCCCCTGACTAGAATGATTATGAGAATGTGAATAGTTGTGAGAAATCAGATTTGAAATAAATATATATGAGAAACAATATTTTTCTTTCTGAAAGCCTTGTTATTAATATTAATTTTTTTTAATTCATTCCAATTATCAGATTTAGAAAAATAATAAATAGAATTATAAAAATAAAGCTATATTTTATAGTGAAAGAATAATAAAATAAACTGCGAATAACTAGTTAAACAATGAATTACTAAAAATTAAAACATAAATCGAAGACATATAAGTTCAAACTATTCTTATACTTCACGAGCTCTTGGAAATAAAAATTGAGTCCAAACTAATTATTTTGTTTTCATGATTTTAAGTTTTACATGGAAATAAATTTAAGAATAGCGACCCAACATATATTGAAAAAAATTCTAGGACAGTTGGCTACTCAAAGATCGAGAGTTTGATTTCCGCTCACCGCTTCACAGCTTTTGCGAAGATTTTCAAGAAAAATTATGTTCACCGAACATATTTTATTTAATTAGAGGGTTGGATTCCAAGCCATCCAACATTTTTTTCAAATCCATGTTATTACAACAAGAAATTTCTATCCGGATTTCAAACTCATAACCTCTCACATCATATAACAGGTGTCTCATTTAAAGTTTCTCATTTATTCAAAATTAAAGATTGATTCTTTGGCCAATCACATTACAGGTAAAGTTTCTCATTTATTCAAAAATCCCACTTAATTAAACCCATGATATTGTGTTAATCCGAACAGGACCTTCTATGGTTCTTATTTCTCAAACTAATTTGAGCAGTTAAGTTATCCTTTTCAATCGTTTCTTATAATTGCTAAGAATGCAGAGTTTTAGATATGCCAAAATGCAGACCCTACAAATGCTATTTCCACCATCCGAAATTTGTCCCATGCACAAAAGGGCATTCAATGCCGGCGCAGGTGACTGGCCAGATCCAGTCGCCTTTTATTTTAGTGGACCCCGCCGTCTTTCTTTCTTTCTTTCTCTCCAGTTTTTTCTTACCCAGTCCCCACCAGCCACCAGGCATACCTACTTTCCACTGCCATCCCTGCTACCGGGCCTCATCTCTTCTACATTGGGCTTGCTTTTCAATTCTAAATTTCCGCTTTTTTATCTCTGTTTTTTTTTTTTTTTGACAATGTATTTTTACCGACATTTTTTTATTAATATCCTCCGTTAAATAAAAATTATAAAAATATTCACATTTTTTTTTTAAATGCTCAAACCGTCAGAATTTCTGATAGTTCAATTCTCTCTAGGACCGCCAGAAATTTGGGCAATTCCAAAGGTAATAGGACCACAAAAAATTATGGCGATTCGGGCATTTTAAATAATGTTCTAATAGTATAAACATGCAAATAAGATAACAAAATTTAAATGTTGTAGTTGGTTATGACCTCCGTAACAAAGGTCCCGGGTTCGAACCCAGCTTTAGACAAAAAGATGCATAAGAGAGAGAGAGAGAGAGAGAGAGAGGCAAAGTATGTGTTAGGATCTTTTATGGCGGATGTAATCATGAAAAATTCATAATGAAGACAATCAATAATTAATTTTTAAAATACATAATTCGTATCACCTAAGAATTACAAAATACTTTTATATATATTATAGTTATGTTTTATTATTCTTAGGATTTTGTTGTTTTATTTGCACGTTTATACTATAAGAACATTATTTAAATTGTCTGACAATTCTGACGGTCCTATTCACTTCAGGACAACTCAAATTTTTTGGGGTTTTGAATTAAAAGAATAGAACTGCCATAACTTTTAATGGTTTGGGCATTTTCAAAATTTTAAAAAACAGTGAATAATTTTGTAATTTTTTATTTAATGGGGGGTATTTTTCAGAATAGAACTGTTGATAGCTATTTTTCAGAATAGAACTGTAGATAGACTAATTTTTTCCAATGCGATCTGCAGAGAGGTGAGAGAGCAAGCTTCCCGAAAAAAATTTCATTGATTTCAAAATGGAGGTTGGTAGGAAGGAAGAAGAATTAAGGGCTTTATATACACAAATTCTAATACTCGTGAGGGGGTGGGGGGGAGCTGAAAATAATTTTCAATACACCCTAGGGTGACTAAAAATTATTTTCGGTATAAGTGTAGTGAAATAAATTTTCGCCACCCTCTAGGTGTACAAAAAATTTGTCTCGGTATATCACAACAAAAAGTAGGCACTTATCGCGAGGGTACTCCGTCGCGAAAAGTACCGTCGCGAAAAGAAAAAGCACAGTTATGACGGTACTCTGTCGCGAAAAGTGTCTCGCGATAAGTGCCTACTTTGTTGTTGTGTATTCTTTTATTATGTGGCCTTTGATGTAGTTGTTGTGGCTGCGGTCAAACGAGATCAATTTTTGGTACACTTGGATCTTGTTATTTTTGAAAGAAAAAACAATCAACTTCTTTTTATTAAAATATAATTTTTGGGTTGTTAAAAAAAATTCTCTTGGCTGATAAACTATGGAAATTGTATAGGTGCCAACAATTTATCTTTTATAATTATGTGGCTTTTGGTGTAGCTGTTGTGGCTGCGGTAGAACGACTAACGAGATTAATTTTTGATACACTTAGATCTTGCTATTCTTGAAAGAAAAAACAATGAACTTCTTTTTATTAAAATATAATTTTTGGGTTGGTACAAAAAATTCTCTTGGTTGATATATGTAACTATGGAAATTGTCAAATTGTAATTTATCTTTCATAATTAAAAATATATATATTATAAGACCAAATAGCACGCCGAAGAAATCTAGACTCCTAAAGGTTAGCTAGGCTAGACCCTCTGTCATGTGTTTGGGCATGTAGAAAAGGAGAGAATCAAAGCATCTAGAAACGGTCCCGACTCCTACGTAGAAGCAATTTCTTGGCAACCTCAAACCGGGCGGGACCAGCTACTCTACGACTACGTACACCTAATTAATTTCAACAAAGCAAAAAGAAGTTCGGCGTGCATACATATGGCAATTTTTTTCCTAGATACTGAAAATTTGTTTTGTTATGTTTTTGTGCAACAAAATAAACCCAAATTTAATTTGTGCACAGAGCATTAGAGATACCGATTAAAAAGGAAGTTAATTAGATAATATATAATTTCATTGCTAATCTCGGCTAAAATTAAATTCATGTATTAATTACAAAGGTACGATCCTAATTACTTTTTGTCTCCATTATACCTTCAATTTTATGACTTAAAATTGAAGTGTCAAAATAAAAACGTTAGATATTATTTATATTATTCTCCCTATACATATATTAAAGATTACAATATTTTGACTTTATTTTAATTGACATTAAAAGCTTAAAAAAATACACTAACATGTATAATTTCTGAATTTAATTTTTCAATTATTCATATAAATAACCGAAAACTGATTTTATTTTATATACCTACAGAGAAAATAATATATATTAGTTCTATTTTGACATTAGAGTTTGTCAATATTTGTTATGAAAAATTAAAGATGTCATGGAGACAAAAGAAAATCAAAACTTTGTACCATCCGCTATATATATATATATATAGGACAGTGCTACGGTGCTACGCATATATAAGGGCCCTCCGTGCTACGGCTCAATTCTTGAGTTTTCAAAATTCTAACGGTCGATCCGAACCGTTCAACATGATCTACATATGAATATGTACTTGCAAACCAAATTTTACATTTTTTAGAATTTTTTTACTATTTATTAAGCCACTTTGAAAATCGCTGATCTAATTGTCCATATAAGTTTACTGTTTTGTACAAATTAGTGTTTTTTCAAAGTGGCTTAATAAATAGTAAAAAGATTCTAAAAAATGTAAAATTTGGTTTGCAAGTACATATTCATATGGAGATCATGTTGAACGGTTCGGATCGACCGTTAGGATTTTGAAAACTCAAAAAGTGAGCCGTAGCATGAAGGGGCCCTTATATACGCGTAGCATATTAGCCAGATTCTATATATATATATATATATATATATATATATATATATATATATATTCTTATATAAACTTATAAATATGTATATACTGAATATCCTTCTCTATAAAATTTTAAATATGCATCCGCATACAATCTGCATGTTTTGAGTTTTGATTGGTAGCCAGGTAGCTAGGTAGGGAGAAAGCATAAGCATGGGCATATGAAGATGAAGAGATATATAGATGGTAGCGAGTCACATGGACAAAAGCGACGTTTACCTTATAATTGCGGGCATCACCCTGCATGGGGTCCACACAGATGAGATGACCACAATCCACAAAGTCACAAACGCCGATATGAGAACCGAGTAGGTTCCATGCTATATCAGATTTCTTTTTAGATTTGATGGGTTCTAGAGCTGTTTGATTTTTTTTTTTTAAGATCCGTATGTACGAAATTGATGTTATTGTGCACAAATATTAAAACAGATCAGACGGTTCTAAAGTCCATCAAACTTAAAATTGATATAATGTCCATGTAACCTACTCTGCAACGTATATATATATATGTACATGTCTTTCCATCCTACCATTTCATTTCTTTTTTGTCTTTTCATTTCTTGATTCAACGATTAATTAAGCCACACGGATTTTTGTTATGATTTTTTTCTTCATAATTATGAAATATAATAATTAGTATTACATGTAGCATTAATAATTAATTGGAATCTATTTTGTCAAATTAATATTTTAGATTTCAGATATGAAAACTATCAGTTATGAAGAGAAATTAAATTTTAGATACTGGAATAACTTAGGCAGTTGATAGTTTGATTGATATTTAAGTAATTATAGTGTGATGTATATATCATAATATCATAATAATTCGCAGCCCCACCTAGCTAGATATAATTATAGGACCACTCTATGCTCTGAATGCGACAGACGAATGTACATCTTTTCCATCGTCCGTTCTCCTCTGCAATCTACGACTATACTTTTTTATTAAAAAGTTGAGATGAAATTTTTTAATTGCGCTTCTACATTTGCACAGTTGTTAAAAATATCTTCCTCCTTGCTCATTGCAAATGTATAGAAACTGAATATAATTTTCTAAATGTTAAATGGTTCCTTCCATCTAAATTTTTTATTTATACAAATATACAAACTAAATTATTGAAAAAATATTAATGGATTGTTTAATTTTAATCCCATGGAGAGGACTGATGACCATTGGTGTATCCGAGTGTTTTAGTTTATTTTAATTTAGTTAAATTCATGGCCAATTTAGTTCAAATTGGTTTAATTTAGATAAAATTCATTTAATTTAGTTAATTTTAATATAATTTAGTCTGATTTGGTTCACTTTAATATAATATAATTTAATAATTAAGTGTTTTCCTCGACTTCAACATTTATACTGAAAATTAAATTACAAAATAAAATGAATTAATTCAGTGTTTTCCCCGAACTCTAAATTAATTTGTTGACAACTAATTTATTTTAATCAATATAAATAAATTTCATGTCAATGAAATTCAACAAAAAAAAAATACAAATTAAAATTCACAGTTTAAATGGGCATAGTATTTAATTGGAAAATCTGATTTCATTGTTTGGTCTCATTTTAGAGATCTCAAGAAAATATTTACAAGGTTTTCTAGTTGTAATCCGGAAGTTTTTGTTTTTAGAGGCACAATAGTTCGTATGAAGCCTCAAAAATTGACTTGAAGATTCTCATATTCGACAGCTATGTATTTTTTTTTTATTTGAATTCAAAACGGCCCTAAGAAAATTTATTGGAGGTCATTCAACAAATTTATATATTTATTATTTTCTTCAAATTTATTTTTTGTAAAAAAATATTTATTTATGTCAACAAATTTCAATAGTAATAATTAATAATCACAAGAATAAAAACAACTTTAACATTAATAAAAATAAGAATATTAATTGTTAAGAGATTAATTATTATCAGGAACCATTTTGTGTGACCACTGATCATATTATTATCAGGAGCAGGGGTGGATTTAATCACATTGTAGCGTAAAGCAACTACCTCAGTGTGAAATTTCAGAAATAGTTTTTAGGCTGGATTTTGAGCTTTTGTTCTCACTCTGGAAATATAAATACCCTATCCTGAGCTCTCGTCCCAAGCATATAATATATTTTTTATTTTTTTTTGTTGATTTTTTTATCATCTTTTATCTAGTACTGAATTATTTAATGAATTTAAATCTGATTTTTTTTACTTGCTATATCACGTTGAAAATTCTGCCTCCGTCACTAATCAGGAGCAAATTGTTTGGTTCATTCGGCTCCCTCAAGATTGAATGGGTTCTTTTAATGAAAACAGTTTCGTCCATTTGTTTTTCGAAAATTTAAATTTATATCTCTAAATGAAAATAATTCGAGGTATGTCTACCATTATAGCTAGGACGACAATTTGACTAAAATATGGGTAAAGGAGGTCACTAAATTTGATTTGTCCATTTTTAGTCACTCAATTTTGTCATCTGTTCCAATCAAGTCACTCTATATTTTTTCGTCCAAAATGCTAACGGAATATGCTAATTCCGTTAGTATTTTGGACGGAATATGCTCATTCCGTTAGTATTTTGGACGGAATGAGTGTATACTGTTAAATATTTTGGACGGAATGAAAATGTTCCGTTAATTTTGGACGGAAAAGTATAGAGTGACTTAATTGGGACAAATGACAAAATTGAGTGGCTAAAAAGGAACAAATCAAACTTGAGTGACCAATTCATGACAAATGACAAGATTTAATGACCTCCACTTATGAATTACGGCGGAGAGAGAGAGCGAGGCGCACCCTGCTCAATGATAAATGAGGCAACGTGTTTATAATAAATATCAACGTATTATTATTATTATTATTATTATTATTATTATTATTATCATTATTATCATTATTTTCCAAATCAGAAACTTTGAGAATTGAATTTCAGATCTTTTGACTGAACAAATCGTAACTCGGAATTCGGAATTCGGAATTACGATTTGTTTATCAATTTCTTTTATCAAATTTTCCGAATTTTCTTTCAGATAGTAGTTAATTAATTTGTGCTTCTCAAAGTTTCTAACATTCCGATATCTAAAATTATTTAGAAATATGTTTCAATCTTTTTGTTTCTCTGTTCATGTTTTAAATTTAATATTTTTATTTTTTTTAATCTGTACGTTCCAAGTTCCAACGGACGTCGGGGTATAATTACCAGTTTAATTAGCTGGCATCTTTATTCAATCTGATATTTACTAACTCGTGAGAAACAGCTGGTTTACACAATTTGTATAAAATATTTTTGTATTTTTAAATACATTAATTATATTATCACACAAGCATTACATCTAGTAGGTCGGCTAGCTATATCAAAGAAAAAAAAAACAAATAAGGAATTAATTGATGACGCATTTAAATAAAACCGGTTACGTCATGATCTTCGATCTGCTCACTAGAACCCGATCGACCATTTGATGTTGTGAGAAGCACCTAAAAATCAATCATTTAAAACATAAAAATAATCTGTTTAACCAACCCTACGTACTGACCTAACATCCGAACCTGAAGCTGACCAAACCAAAACTTGAATCCTTCCAATATATTTAACAAATTTTTGTCAAAAAAAAGTCGATATATTAACCCTCAGTGCAAACGGTGCAAGAATTAACCCAATATATATTGCAGCGAGGAGACAACCCTTATTTGCCTAATTAAGAAGTTGCCATACTCTCAGTGCAAGAATCAATCCAATATAAATTGCAACAGTGCAAGGTCCTTTGGAAATTAATAAGGTAGCTAGGACCTTGTCAGAACCCAATATATATATTAGTGTGTTGAAATATATAGTAGTCATTTAAGTACGTTTAAGTTTTTTTAATGCACTAATTAAACGAAAATGTTTTAATAATCGATCATATATAGCATATATAAAATTTATGTTTTTAATTTGGCATTTCATTTTAATTTTTCAATGACATAACTATCACATCAAATGAATATGAAGCATTCAACAAAAACTTAGTGTATTGGAATAATTTGGCTTTAGATTACTTTTAGGAATACAAATTTGTGTCTTTGTGCTGCATCAACTATTTCACTCGATCATAATAAATCCTCAAAAACATATATTATGGGGTTACAACCTCTCAATTCCTCTTACTAGGTGTGTTCATTGGATATGTTTTTATTTAATTTTCAACTGAACCGCCAACTTTTGAATTAAATCGTTCAAAATTAAGATTTAAACGGTTTGTCAGATTGGTTGAATTTTTTAATTATTTCCTTTTTTTTATATTTAGTTCGGTTTAATTTCTGTTTTTATATTTGAATCGGTTTAATATCTCTTACTTTGGTTCATCTTCATATTTATTTCTATAATTAAATTTAATCTCTCTTATTTCGGTTCAATAAAAAAAAGCAGAATTTACTTCTGTTGTTTTAGTTGGAATATTATTTGATTGACAACTTTAATTCGGTTGGCTCAGTTAGATTTTTGAAAACCAAATCAAATTATAATTTGAGTATTTTTAATTTAGTTTTAACTGAACTGACACCTCTACTTATAACAAATTAAATGAAGAACCTATAATAAACTTGCCAAAAGTATATGTCTGAAAAGCCAAATTTACCATGATTATATATACCTATATATTGATTGTAGATAAGTCCAAGCCAATTAATATTAGTCCTAGTTCTTCTACCCTCCCTATGGAGTCTAGATGTCCTATCTAAGCATAAAAGAGGTAATTAATTAAGCTACTTAGGTCTATTTTCACAAGGACCTAGAGGACTTAATTCTTGTGAATTAGTGTTTTGCATAACACCACATCTTTTTGTCAAAAAAAGAACATCTATATCGGACTTCATTATTAGCATCCAACAGTACACTATTTTTTTTTTTTTTAAATCTCACTTTCAGAGATATATATACATAACGCACCCTTGTAAAATTTCCATATACATAGGAAAAAGAAAGATTGGATTTTTATCTATTTGGACATCTGATGATCCTCCTAATTAGAGGCTAAGCCTGAATTTTTTTTCTATTTATGCATGAAAGTTATATGCAAAGAAAAAACCACTATGATTGTAAGATTCAAAAGATAAAACATCCAATAAGACAAACCAAAAATCGAAATCTAATTAAAAGCGGACAAAAACAACAAATTATCATCTCGCTATATATGTTTGTATAAAATTATCAAATGGTGCTTGTATATATGTTTTATTTCAAAAAAAAAATGTTGCTAATATATTGCATGTGTGATTCTTTTTTTTTTAATTCTGATCATGAATACAATTAATCTCTCTCTAAAGAAAAGCAAATGGCAAACACAATCAGGTCTTAAAAATAAATGAATTTATTTGCAGAACTAAAGAGAGAGTTTACATAAAATAAATGGTTGTAGCAAGAGAGCAATCTAGCTAGCTCATTCTTCACTATATTGACTATTTGTCAAAATTACTCATGTTTAAAAATTAAACTAAAATATGTAGTTATAACTGTACTGATCAGAAGCAGCACAGTATTATTCCTCAAAAGCATTTTAAACAGTACTGTCCATATAAATGTATCATCTGTCATCGATAGGATATCATATTGTAAAGTTCAGTAAGTGTAGTAGTGTACTGGTTCATTCAATTTATTATTAATTTGGATGAGGAGAAGGCTCACAAGTCTCTCATCATGTGTCCTCCGAACTTGAATCAATCAGCTTTTTTTTTTTTTGAGATATAAAGATAAAGATCTAGTTTTTCAACTTTCATTAATGTTCATAAAGAATCTTCCATCTATGTTATCTCTCATCATATGTCTCCAGAACTTGAATCAATAAAATATTTTTTAGATAGAAAGATGAAGGTTTATCCTTTCAACTTCCATTAATGTCTGTAAAATACCCTCATCTGACTTCCAACAAGAAGGGTGTTGTTCTTTCGCCACTAGATCAAAGATTGATTCTTAATCAATAACTTCTTAACAATCAGATTGATAACTTATCACTTAGCTACTAGTCGGATTTAGTATATATGCTACCATTTTGAAATATAAACAACTTTAAATCTAGATCTTAAACTAAGGAAGATTGATCAACTAGATAGTTCAAATATAGGAACCGTTACCAACCAAATTCTTTTTATCTTAATTAAGTACTCTAATGATACTTTCCAAACTAATAAAATCAGAGATTTTTACAGAAATAAAATGTAAAGTGACCAAGAGAACGCACAAAGATAAATTTTATAATTATGCAAATTTATACATACATGCAATAGGTTCATATTTCTTTTAATTTATAATAAGGCAAAATCATACAAAAAAGAATTTGTAGGAAAACTAAATTGAGAAAGTGTGCGTAAAAATATACCTCAAATATATTAATTCATGTAACAATATATTCAACAATGTATTTCATGGGGACTACAACTATCTGTAAAGTAATTAGTACAATTCTCCTAGATCAATTTTCTTTTTCTGAATAATATATGTATACATATATATACATAGTTTGAATTACCCTTGAAGCAGTAAAAAACCAACATTTTTCATAAGAAAAGAAGAAGAAAAAAAACATGATGAACGCCTCCGTAAAGAAAATTAGATCAATACATTGAAGAAAAATAAGATGTCGAAAGTTTAAAAAATACTATCATGTACGAATGCATTAGACAAATAAGTGAAGTTTGCCGGAAGATGCTTGATATGTATATATATATACATACACACACACCATACAAAGATAATTATTTGGACCAAGTAGTAAAGGATGAGTATCTCTTATACAAACTTTCATCAGACAACTACATCTAGATAATTATCTGTCTGAATTTGAAAACAAAAAGGTAAAGCTAACAACTATATAAAAAATTAAGATATAGCAATTAATGAGTTAATGTGCTGATCAGAGCAGAAACGTACCATATTGATAAGAATATATCATATATGTTATATATCATTTATGTTTTGGTGAAATGCATTAACATGTTAAACAGTAGAAGGGGGGTCTCTAGTATTTTAGTGGAAGAGAGAAAGAGAAAGGAGAATAACTCTTATGCAAAAAAAAATTCTATTATGTTGAGATACTCTTACAAATGACATATCTTCTTATTTATAGGTCATATGGTGATCTTTTACAAACCCAAACCTAAAAACATAAATAAATATAATTAAACACAACACAAATACCAAGTGCATGAATTGCACTCTCCAACATGACCATTGAAAACATACACAATTAATCTATCTAGAAATTTCAAATACATTCATCTAAACATTTGACTAATTAATTGACCCATTTAATAATTTTTCCTTTTCTCAAAAACATTAATTTCAACAGTAAAATCAGGCCATACTCAATTGAAATGTTTTAGTAATTAAAGAGTGTACTCCGTGCATGACATGACTATCTTATAAACCTCCTAAGACATATATATATATATATATAGTACAAATCTGTAAGTGGCCTCTTAAGTTTGGAGGGGACAGTGCTTAATTAGCACGACATAAGTCGTAACTAACTTATGTCAGTGCAGCTCATCACATGGCTCCGGCTAATGCTTAATTTCTGGAAGAAAGGCCTGAAAGTGATGATCTCAATATAATAGACTATTAAGTTCATTTCAAGGTACATCGGCAGGGAAATGGTACTTGTCTTAATATGGGAACAGCCCATTAATTTGAAAAACATACATGTACTCAAATTATCATATATATATATACACAAACACACACACATCTAATATATAATGAGTAAATTAATTAGATAGGAATACAACCTCTCTGAACAATTAGTATCTGACACTGATACAGTATATAAGTAGCTAGCTAGACAGCTCCCAGGCTAGTAGACAGTCTTCAAGGGGATTTCTATAGAAACATCGATCGACAAAACAGTAAATCGATTTTTCGATGTAAGGGCAAATCACAGAACAAGTTCACGAATTAACACGAGTTTCAAAACTATAGCACGAAGGTATCTAAAGAAGCTTCGCTACTCATTTAATGAGAACTGCTAAAAGTGTCCATAAGAAAATGGATAAAGGAAACACAGAAGAAAGAAGACAGCTAAAGATCGAGGTGGCTATGTCAGAGCTTTTGTACCAATATAATAGAAGTGTTACTTCTTGGGGGATGCAAGAAAAATGTGATGCAGTCTGGAAGCCTGTTTTAGGTTTGTGTGTACATGTAATATAATAATATATACTATAGTTTATAAACAACCAAGAACTCTTCAACCCACACACAAACAAACAATATAAATAGAAAAAAAAAACTTGGTCACAGACTCACAGCAAAATTTAAAACGAAGTGTACAATTCTGGCACTGTGTGCTCCCATTTAAGCAACAAAACAAGATATGCCCCTCTTTCACTCTATATGCGCGCTGCATAATATAATTTTGTAATTTACGTGGAGAAGATGATAGAAGTATCATTGGATATATATATAGATAATATTTGGTAGTTATTTGTGCATGGAGATAGATATCAAGGTGTGTGTGGCTAGGCACGGCAGACAAGGCAATAATTTTCCAATAAATGGGATTTCAGAAGAGGAAAGGAGAAAAAACTAAGAGATCTGACCTCTTGCTTCTTGACATGTGTCTCTTCTTCATTTGTAGCATCTTCCCTTGCTTTCTTTTGGGCTAGAGGCAGCACGATTTCATGACTAGTATAATAACCACAAATTGGTATAATAATAATAATAAACTTTAAAGCAAAGCAACCTTATAAATTGAGAGAAAATATATAATATATATTATCACATGTAAAACATAACACGGCTTTATCCTTAATTAAGATACTAATTAATATTTACAATTGAAATCATAGATGGAGGAATATAGAAGGAAATATTTCATTAGAATCTCAAATTTCTCATTAATAGCTTAGAAAGACACACCAAAAAGAAGAAACTAAAAGAATAACGTGTAAAACATGATTAATTTCTCTTACTCAAACTTGTCAGCGCCAAAAGACTAGAAGCCAGCTCTCACAAGTCAAGATCCAATGAGCAATCCTCCTTCTCCGACATAGACGACTCAGTATCACCAGGTGTTGACAATTGAAGCACCGGTTGGGCTTGATTCTGGACCATCGGAAGATATCCATGTGTGTTATTTATCCTATTAATGCAATTGTTCCCTGTAGGTGACTCGGCCATGCTTGTACCGGGACAATCGAGATTCACACCAAAAAGCCTCACTCGCTTCGCAGCCCCTGGTGCCACCTGGCTATTCCTGATTGGCACCGAGTCAAGGACCATTGGTATCCCAGCACTCGGTTGCATCATAACTTGGGGCCGGTAGAAAAAGATTGGCTGATGCTGCTGCTGGTGGTGTTGGTGTTGGTGCTGATGTTGGTACCTGCTTGAAGAGCCGCACTCGTAAGGCGGTATCAGAACACGTGCACTGGCAGCCCAAGGGAGAAGCGGTACAGATTGCCGGTGATGAGTCAACATGCTCTCTTGGTACTGTTGGAGAGGTGGGTCGGGACGACGTCGCCAATCGATGAATAAACGACCCCTTCCAGCCTCACCGACTCCACGGCAGAAGGATACCGTGTCGCCAGCACCAAGCCGCTTCTCCTTGACAAAGCGGCTCCACCCCTTGGTCATGACATAGCTCTGGCTGCTATTCCAGTATGAGTAGCGAAACCTCCATGGCTTTCCAGTACGGTCCTCGAAGCTCAACAGAAGCCCTTTTTCATTCGCAGTCATGTCAAGGGGGAAGTACTTCTCTGCGTGTTGTTTCGGTATGACAAGGCGATTGAGCTTGCCTACATCGCTCGGTGTGACAACTTTATCGAACATGTGTTCTTTTTCAACAAAAATTGCATCTGTAGCTGGTAAACCAGAGGCAGATGAGGAAGAAGGAGAAGGGATGACAGAGTAATTTTTTGGGGGTTCTTCTTCAAGGTTATAGAGGGTGCTTAATCTGGTACCTGTTCTGCCTTGTGTAAACTCCATGCCCATGAGCTTCTTCTAGAGAGATAGTGGACTAGTGGGGTTTGTGATTTTTTTATAATATATTGACCACTTGAATTGAAAGAGGGCGGGGAAGACTTTGCTTAAGAGAAGGTGTAGGTGTGTAATTGTGTATTGCTTAGCTCCTAAAATTGAAATTGAGATCTGTAAAGAAGAGGAAGAAATGGATCAGATGAGAAAGCAAGGTGAGTAAATCAAGGATTTCTCCGTGGAGCTAGCTAGTTCTCTGTTTTAGGGTTTTCTTTTTTTTTTCTTGCACCACTCACCGATTTTGCAAGTGAGAGAGAGGTGGAGAAGAGGAGATATTATGCTAGTATAGAGAGCGAGAGGGGAGAGAGAGGAAAGGTAGGCAAAGTGCAGCTTTTTAGAGGAGAGAGAAAGCGAGAGAAGAGATCCAATTAACATATCTGGAATTATTCTGAGGTTAGAATTTTTAACCAATAATTTATAATACACAAAAGAGTTAAAGATTTAAATTTTTGTGTATCCTATTATATATATTTTAATATATCCGATTATTGAGGTTTTATTTATCTTGATCGGATTATTCATGTGTTATAATTATCTATTCTCATTATAAAAAAGTGTATTCAATATATCTAATGGTAATGTAATTTTTAAACTAATACAATTCATTTATATTCCTCAACAAAAATCATCACATGACTAAATTTATTATTTATCTTTATAATTATCTTTAGCATTTATAAGAAAATTATTTATACCCAAAATTTGTTGAACAAAAAAACTTATTTTATAAGATTATCTCCTTTTTAAAATTACCTCTTTACAAAAAATATTTGTCAGAGTGAAGTCTGAATAACAATTTTATTTTATTCTAATTCTAGTATAAAACTAAAAGTGTACCAATTTAAGTTCCATTTTCAGCATGAGGGATAGTGCCTTCAACATAATTCATCGATCTATTGATACAAATTGAAAAAATAGTTAAATTTCTTGAATTTTTATACTCATTTTGAGGATGAAAAAGTGCAATATTTTAATAAAAAAAAGGTAATGTAGATTTGTGCATAATTAGATTTTGATTTTAAACTTGCAACACATACACTCGTTTTGAAATAAGCGCTCATTTCAAAAGTAATAAGTAAAAAACCAATGTTTTAAATAGCGTTTATAGCGTCATAGCGGAAATGCTACAAAAAAAGCTATAGCGAATAGCGTAGCTATAGCAAAAGCTATGCTACATAGCGTTTTTATTTACAAAAATTATATTATATATTTATACTAAATATCAACATTATCTAAAGTCTCATAGAACAATAAATAACACCAAATTAATTAAGAAATTATAATATTCATATTGAACCAGTACAAAGTCCAAATTGCGGTTCGAAATATCATAGTAATATTATAAACTATCGATTTTTTTCTATTCAAAATATCTTAAGCATCATGATTCATGAGATAATCTATTTTTTTCTATTCAAATTTCAAAATAACCTAGATATTATTGATTTTGGTTTGAGCTTTTATTTAACTTTTTTGGGTCTTTATTTAAAGCTCATATAAATTGCCTAAAAAAGTCCATTATGCATAGCGTGCGCTATTTGCGCTACACGCTATGCGCTATAGCAGACCGCTATTACCGCTATAGCGGCCGTAGCTCAATTAGCGCATTTTGATGCCATAGCTTAGCGTTTAGGGTCCAAAAACGCTATAACGCTGCTATTTAGAACACTGTAAAAAACTAACACATTAAACCGATAGTTATGAACTTATATACAAATAAGCCATAAGAAATTAACAAGTCCTTGCATTATCTATAAATTAGAGGAAAAATCATCCACTCTCAATAGTTGTACGTAAAAAATGATCTCGTATATATGCTAGTTGAAAAAAATGAATATATTATTTTCTAAATTATCTTGGGTTCATTTAAAAAATGAATAGATTTCAATTAATTACTTAAAATGTTATTTTGAAACTTATGGATGATTTATCATTGATTTAAATTTTATTTATTGGTACTTTATTCTTAATTAATCATGCATTTCACCAACGAGTATTACAAGTATATGTATATATAGAGGAGGGTTTCAATACCTCATGATTTTCATACCTCATCATGCCTCATATTTAATATCTTCGTTTTCAAAGCCTAATGTCAATCCGAACCGCTCAACATGATATCCATATTAAATTATGCTTGGGACCAAATTTTATAATTTTTGGATTTTTTTTTTACTATTTTTTAAGATAGGTACAAAATCACTGTTTTTAGACCGTTCAAAATACAGTGACTTTCTACCCATCTTAAAAATAGTAAAAAATTTCCAAAAATTATAAAATTCCATCTCTTACCATATTTTAGTATGGATATCATGTTGAATGGTTCGGATCACAATTTATACTTTGAAAACGAAGATATAAAATATGAGGTATGATGAGGTATGAAAGGCATGAGGCATTGGAACCCTCCTCATATATATATATATATATATATATATAGTGCTTGGCTATTATGCTTATATAAGCATATGCCCACATATGCTTAAATAAGCATTTTTGCATTTCTAATGTTCAAATGGTCGATCCGACCGTTCATCTTGTTCTCCATATTAATATGTGCCTGGAGACCAAATTTTACATTTTTCTGAATTTTTTTACTATTTATTAAGCCACTTTGAAAATTTCTGATCATATGGTCCAGAATTTTGGAAACATTGTTTTTACTGTTCACCCAGATCAGCAATTTTCAAAGTGGCTTAATAAATAGTAAAAAAATTCAGAAAAATGTAAAATTTAGTCTCCAAGCACATATTAATATGGAGAACAAGATGAACGGTCGGATCGACCATTTGAACATTAGAAACGCAAAAATGAGTTATAAGCATATGTGGGCATATGCTTATATAAGCATAGTAGCCAGCCCCTATATATATATAGAGTAGAACTAGGGTGCTCCTAAGCTCACCAAGCTCTTCCGTGAGCGCGACTCTAAAACCTATCAAATTGACTTCAAACGACATTTTCAAACCGTTAGATGTTCAATCTATATTAAAATGTGCTTGGAGACCAAATTTTACATTTTTTGGAATTTTTTTACTATTTATTAAGATGGTTTGAAAATCGCTGTTTTCCAATGGTGCAGAATTTTAATAAAAACAGCGATTTTCAAACCATCTTAATAAATAGTAAAAAAATTCCAAAAAATGTAAAATTTGGTCTCCAAGCACATTTTAATATAGATTGAACATCTAACGGTTTGGAAATGTCGTTTAAAGTCAATTTGATAGGTTTTAGAGTCGCGCTCACGAAGGGCTTGGTGAGCTTAGGAGCACCCTAGTTCTACTCTATATATATATATATATATATATATATATATATATAAAATCTGGCTAATATGCTACGCATATATAAGGGCCCCTCCGTGCTACGGCTCACTTTTTGAGTTTTCAAAATCCTAACGGTCGATCCGAACCGTTCAACATGATCTCCATATCAATATGTACTTGCAAACCAAATTTTACATTTTTTAGAATTTTTTTACTATTTATTAAGCACTTTGAAAATCGCTGATCCAATGGTCCAGAAAAGTTTACTGTTGTGTACAAATTAGTGTTTTTTCAAAGTGGCTTAATAAATAGTAAAAAAATTCTAAAAAATGTGAAATTTGGTTTGCAAGTACATATTGATATGGAGATCATGTTGAACGGTTCGGATCGACCGTTGAATTTTGAAAACTCAAAAAGTGAGCCGTAGCACGGAGGGCCCTTATATATGCATAGCACCGGAGCACTGTTCATATATATATATATATATAGAGCTGGGCTATGGTGAGTTGTGAAGTAAGAGGTCATTTTTACTTCACGCTCATATTTTCATTTTGAAAATCCAAACAACCGATCCGAACCGTTCAACATGTTCTAAATATTGAAATGTGCTTGGAGACTAAATTTTATATTTTTTGGAATTTTTTTACTATTTATTAAGCGACTTTGAAAATTACTGATCCGGTGGTCCAGAAAATTTTACTGTTTTTTTACTGTTCACAGTGGATCAGCGATTTCAAAGTGGCTTAATAAATAGCAAAAAAATTCCAAAAAATGTAAAATTTAATTTCCAAGCACATTTCAACATTTAGAAAAAGTTGAACGGTTCGGATCGGTTGTTTGGATTATATATAGGAGTTGGCTACGGTGCTACATGTAGCATAGAGGACCTCCGTGCAACGGCTCAATATTTGAGTTTCAAAATTCTAACAGTAGATCTGAACCGTTCAACATGATCTCCATATGAATATGTACTTGCAAACCAAATTGTACATTTTTTTAATATTTTTTACTATTTTTTTAGATAGGTAGAAAATCACTTGATCTGAATGGTACAAAATTTTAAAATCAGTGATTTTCTACCAATCTAAAAAATAGTAAAAAAATTCTAAAAAAATATAAAATTTGGTTTGCAAGTACATATCCATATAAAGATCATGTTGAACGGTTCGGATCAACCATTAGGATTTCGAAAACTCAAATATTGAGTCGTGCATGGAGACCCTCTATGTTACATGTAGGTCCTTATGTATATTAGCCAGATTCTATATATATATGAGGGATCAACTTACAACATTTGTAAGTTACAACATCTTACAGCAATTCAGTTTTGCAATTTTAAAAGTCCAAACAGTCGATCCAAACCGTTCAACATGATATCTATATTAAAATGTGCTTGGAGATAAAATTTTATATTTTTTTGAATTTTTTTACTATTTATTAAATATTTTACAAAAATATTGTTTTTCAGTGGTCTAGAATTGTCTGAAAAACAGCAGTTTTGTAAATATTTAATGAATAATAAAAAATTTTAAAAAATATAAAATTTTATCTCCAAGCATATTTTAATATAGATATCATGTTGAACGGTTTGGATCAACTGTTTGAACTTTTAAAATTACAAAACCGAACTATTGTAAGATGTTGTAACTTACAAATGTTGTAGGTGGATCCCTCATATATATATATATATATATATATATATGAGTAGAACTAGGGTGCTTCTAAGCTCTCCAAGCCCTTCCGTGAGCGTGACTCTAAAACCTATCAAATTGACTTCAAACGACATTTCCAAACCGTTAGATGTTCAATCTATATTAAAATGTGCTTGGAGACCAAATTTTACATTTTTTGGAATTTTTTTACTATTTATTAAGATGGTTTGAAAATCGCTGTTTTTATTAAAATTCTGCACCATTGGAAAACAGCGATTTTCAAACCATCTTAATAAATAGTAAAAAAATTCCAAAAAATGTAAAATTTGGTCTCCAAGCACATTTTAATATAGATTAAACATCTAACGGTTTGGAAATGTCGTTTGAAGTCAATTCGATAGGTTTTAGAGTCGCGCTCACGAAGGGCTTGGTGAGCTTAGGAGCACCCTAGTTCTACTCTATATATATATAGAGCTGGGCTATGGTGAGTTGTGAAGTAAGAAGTCATTTTTACTTCACGCTCATAGTTTCATTTTGAAAATTCAAACAACCGATCCGAACCGCTCAACATGTTCTCTATATTGAAATGTGCTTGGAGACTAAATTTTACATTTTTTGGAATTTTTTTACTATTTATTAGGCCACTTTGAAAATTGCTGATCCGGTGGTCCAGAAAATTTTACTGTTTTTTACTGTTCACAGTGGATCAGCGATTTCAAAGTGGCTTAATAAATAGTAAAAAAAATTCCAAAAACTGTTAAATTTAGTCTCCAAGCATATTTCAATATTTAGAAAATGTTGAACGGTTCGGATCGGTTGTTTGGATTTTCAAAATGAAAATATGACGCAACGTTTTACTTCACAACTCACCATAGCCTATATATATATATATATATATATATATATATATATATATATATATATATATAGAGAGAGAGAGAGGGATGCTTCTATGGACATAAGGACCTATTTGTAAAATGAACATATTTTTATGAGTGAGCCTATGGTGCTATGCATAGCACGGATGGAGTCCGTGCTACGGCTCAAAATTTGATTTTTTAAAATCCTAACGGTCGATCCAACCGTTCAATGTGATAATCATATGAATATGTACTTGCAAACTAAATTTTATATTTTTTCGAATTTTTTTACTATTTTTTAGATAGGTAGAAAAATCAGTGTTTTCTGAAAATTCTGGACCATCAAAATTCTACCTATCTAAAAAAATAGTAAAAAAATTCGAAAAAATATAAAATTTAGTTTGCAAGTACATATTCATATGGTTATCACATTGAACGGTTGGATCGACCGTTAGAATTTTGAAAAGTCAAATTTTGAGCCGTAGCACGGACCCCATCCGTGCTATGCATAGCACCATAGCCTCACTCTATTTTTATTTTCAAAGTTCAAACAGTCGATCCGACCGTTCAACATTATCTCATATTAAAATGTACTTGGAGGTCAAATTTTACATTTTTTTTTGAATTTTTTTACTATTTATTAAGATGTGTACAAAATTCAATGGTCTGAATTTGACTAGTTTTGTAAAATACTTAATAAATAGTAAAAAAAATTCAAAAAAATGTAAAATTTGACCTCCAAATACATTTTAATATGGAGATAATGTTGAACGGTCGGATCGACTGTTTGAACTTTGAAAATGGAAATATTCTTATTTTACAAATAGGTCCTTATGTCCATAGAAGAATTTGCCATATATATATATATAGATAGATAGATAGATAGATAGATAGATAGATAGATAGAATCTAGCTAATATGTTATGCATATCATGAGGGCCTCCGTGCTATGGCTCAATATTTGAGTTTTCAAAATCCTAACGGTCGATCCGAACCGTTCAACATGATCTCCATAAATATGTACTTGCAAACCAAATTTTATATTTTTCAGAATTCTTTTACTATTTTTTTAGATAGGTAGAAAATCACTTGATTTGAAAATTCTGTACCATTCAGATAAAGTGATTTTCTACCTATCTAAAAAAATAGGTAAAAAATTTTAAAAAATGTAAAATTTGGTTTGCAAGTACATATTCATATGGAGATCATGTTGATCGGTTCGGATCGACCGTTAGGATTTTGAAAACTCAAATATTGAGCCGTAGCACGGAGGTCCTCTATGCTATGCATAGCACTGTAGCCAACTCCTATATATATATATATAGAGCTTGGCTACTATGCTTATATAAGCAAAAGCCCACATATGCTTATAACTCATTTTTGCGTTTCCAATGTTCAAATGGTCGATCCGACCGTTCATCTTGTTCTCCATATTAATATGTGCTTGGAGACTAAATTTTACATTTTTTGGAATTTTTTTACTATTTATTAAGCCACTTTGAAAATTGCTGATCTGGGTGAACAGTAAAAACAGTGTTTCCAAAATTCTGGACCACCAGATCAGAAACTTTCAAAGTGGCTTAATAAATAGTAAAAAAATTCAGAAAAATGTAAAATTTAGTCTCCAAGCACATATTAATATAGAGAACAAGATGAACGGTCGGATCGACCATTTGAACATTGGAAACGCAAAAATGCTCATTTAAGCATATGTGGGCTTTTGCTTATATAAGCATAGTAGCCAAGCTCTATATATATATATATATATATATATATATATATATATATATATATATATATATATATATATATATATATATATATATATATATATATATATATATATATATAAATATTGTAATAGCAAATTTATGGCAGGGTCTCATTTGAGTTACTCTAGCAAATAAAGAATAATGCAAAAAATAATAATAATGTGGGTATAGAAGTATGAGGAGGGTTCAAATGTCTTTATTTTTTGTGTGCCTTCATCATAGGAGACTTTGTAGTTTTTAATAACAAAATTCTAAAATTTATATGTCAAAATATAATCGTTAGGTGTGATATATAATATTTTTCTCTATACACACATAAAAATTATCACTTTGTTGATATTAACCAAAACAAAATTGAAATGTCGTGGTCTTTTGTTTGTGCACAGCGAAAAAGATATGGATCATATCTTATTGGTTTATTTTGATATTTAAGTTTTAAATTTTAAATTATTATATTCTAAAATTTGAGGCACGATGAAGCAACAAAAAATGAAGACATTAGAACGCTCCTACAGAAGTATACTGTGTATTATTAGTATAAACGCGTTCTTCATAAATACCTCATTAGTTATATTTGGTAGATAAAGTACACACATATATAAGGTAGATGGGTTTCAACGGTCGGATTCGTCATTTGAAGCCGATCCGATGAGTTTTGGACTTGAGTTCACCAAGGACTTGGTGAACTCGAGAGCACCCTAGTTCTACTCTATATATATATTGTTATAGCAAATTTATGGCAGGGTCTCATTTGAGTTACTCTAGCAAATAAAGAATAATGCAAAAAATAATAATAATGTGGGTATAGAAGTATGTGAAGGGTTCAAATGTCTTTATTTTTTGTGTGCCTTCATCATAGGAGACTTTCTAGTTTTTTAATAACAAAATTCTAAAATTTATATGTCAAAATATAATCGTTAGATGTGATATATAATATTTTTCTCTATACACACATAAAAATTATCACTTTTTATTTTGGTTTAATGAATAAATAAATTGAAAAATCAACGTCCAGAATTTATCTACATCAGTGTATTTTTTACAAATTGTTGATATTAACCAAAACAAAATTGAAATGTCGTGGTCTTTTGTTTGTGCACAGAGAAAAAGATATTATCATACTTACTAGTTTATTTTGATATTTAAGTTTTAAATTTTAAATTATTATATTCTAAAATTTGAGACACGATGGAGCAACAAAAAATGAAGACATTGGAACGCTTCTATAGAAGTATACTGTGTATTATAAGTATAAACGAGTTCTTCATAAATACCTCATTAGTTATATTTGGTAGATAAAGACATAAAGTACACACATATATGAGCCATAAACTTGAGAGTAAATATATATAATTGTGGAGGGAATATTGTAGAGAATATGCAAGTGGGGGGCCCATAAATCATCTGGTAGAGGTCATGTGAGCTTGTCCTTCTCAGGCATTTCGGTTTTATGTAAGTTAGGCGGGGTTGGGTTTACAAGTCCCCCAAATGCCAGTTGGCATCAGCCCAAACTTCATTTTTGCTGCTACTCTGGATATTAATAATGATAATAATACTCCTCCTAATTATGAAATAATAGTAATAATATATATAATAATCAATGCAACAACAATAAATTACAAGTATTGATTTTGTGGGTGGAGCCTGGAGCCATAATGTACTTCCGATGAGGTGTACATAATACGAATGTAACTAACCGCGACTCCTTTCTTTTTTTTATTTTATACTTCCCAGATGCTAGCTGTACTGTACACTAGGATGCAGAAAGGCCGAACCATGAATTCAATTGTTTTATATGGTTGGAGTCGACTAGATAGATAGTCAGGCCACATGCGATCAGATTCTATGTGGATCAGCCTGTAATAACTTCAAGAATTTCATTAACAAAAATTTCAAAAACATTTGTGATACAAGATTGATATATATGTGGGAATGTATGCATAACCAGTGTCAGAGCAACATTAAACTAGGGGTAGACAATTGTCTACTCTTGGTTTTTGAAAATTGGATATAAGTTCATATATGCATACTCAGGCTGTTGTTTATTTCTGAAGAAAATTTTACTTATCTCCGGACATCTCACAATTTGAATTGGTTAATTCATGATAGTTTGCAACCCGCTAATTGTACCAGTAAATTATTTGCCTATATATCCCTGATAAAATATACAAAGTAATTAAATAGGAATTGGGCATTCATAGATAATTAATAAAAAAATTCATTAATAAACTGAAATGATATATATATTAGGTCAAAAAGGTTATCTGAAACAAATTTTCATGTAAGACCACACCGAGCTAAGGAAGCTAAAATCGTAGGCAAAAGCTGAAATAGAATTTTGCGGCCGGCGCATGTTGAAGTTTTCTTTGGAAGTCCTTCGGCTTTTATATCAGCACGAGGCTTACTGCTGGCCTGGGACTGTCCCTACTTGAGCCTATTAATTAGTAAACCCACAAAAATGTATACCAAACATCTATAATACAAAATTAATTGAGCTATTCAAGTCTGGAACCAGAAAGAGATAATGTATAATAATAAACTACACCCAACTTGGTCACAACTTCCCATCTACTATTTTTGTGGCACTTGCAATTTCATAGATCTTGAATTACTGTTTTGTCAAATTTTATTTGGATTTATTATATATATATTCCATGTGTCAGTGTTTATGGTTAAAGTATGTATAAGCCCAATTATATTAATCTCTCCTGTTTAAAATACAATTGGATATATATATATATATATATATATATGAGGAGGGCTCAAATGCTCCAATGTTTCATGTTCCAATGACACTCCAACATCTTTGTCTTCAATTTTAAAGTTCAAACAGACTATCCGAACCGCTCAACATGATATCCACGTTAAAATATGATTGGAGATCAAATTTTATATTTTTTGAAAATATTTTACTATTTTTTTAATATAGGTAGAAAATCATTGTTTTTCAGAAAATTGTGGACCATCTAAAAACAATGATTTTGTACCTATCTTAAAAGATAGTACAAAAATTCAAAAAAAACATAAAATTTGCTCTCCAATTATATTTGAACGTGGATATCATGTTGAGCTGTTTGGATCGTTTGTTTGAATTTTGAAAATAAAAATAAAGATATTGAATACAATTGGAGTATGAAGGAATGTGGCATTTGAGCCCTCCTATGTATATATTAGCTAGCCTAACGACACAAAAGGCCATATTGACATCGGATGTAACCTAACTAAAAAGTTGTGATGTACATAAAGTTGTGATGTAATATGAACATGTGTTTGTTGACGCCTATACTAAAAATTCCAAATGAAATAGTAATCAGAAGTTAATTCATTAAGATAATACCTGCGTTAGGACTAGCTTGTTGCCAGGTACATCTGCAACACCTCAAATTGATAGCCTTGGATCTTTAATGGCATGGTTTATGTGAGATTATGAACCGAATGGGTCCAACTTCTAGCTAGTCTATGAACTTTAAATAACATTGTGACGTGTCCAAAAAATCCTTTCATTCATGCATAATAAAACCTTTAAAACAGTCTTCCTGCTATATAATTAAGATAATACAAAAGTAAGATTAGTATCTGGCCACATTTTAAGATAATAAATCCAGAAAATGAATATAATCTTCAATAATTAATTAATTAACAATTTCTTAAAACTTTCTATAATAAATAAACAGTTATATTGCGTAGACTCTATGTGTATATATATGAACATCAGTCAACGTCCTAGAAGTACGTTCTAATTAAGCATTAATTATAATTTTCTCAGTACCTTTTGAAGTAATTTTCTTGGCGGAGCATATTGTATGTATAGGTCATGCTTATCTTTATAATTAGGATGTATAGTTTATTTTAAAATATTCTTTAATTTTTATTGCAAGATATGTTGTGCATAAAAGTCTTTACTCTTCACCTTACATGCATTATGCATAACTGTTCAGAACAAGCATGCTGCACATATATAATGTTATTTTAAACATAACGAATTAAAATTCAAATAAAAAAGGTTAACCCAGTGATTACCTCCTTAAGGTCAAGTCAACAATATTAAGAAAATTGTGTTTCTTGGCATCAATCTCAATGTTGCTATTTTATAAGTTTCTTTTACAACTAGTTTACTCTTTAACCTCGAAACAGGAGTTTAAGAGAAAATAAGAATCTCATCTCGGTGAAAACCGATATATATATATATATATATGTTTATCACCATGAATATATATATATATATATATATATTTTTAAGTCAGTGGCTTTAAATATCAACTAACAATTTCACAATAAAAAACATATTTACAATAGATTAAATGACCGTAATTTCTAAATCTACTATTTTATTCTCATAAAATCTTCTAAACTAATATAGTATTATAATCCTCATCTCGCTCCGCGACCGATTCTGTTTCTTCGACCGTCGTCGCGCTCCGACGGCAACCGGATCTACTCACCATCGCACTCCAATCGAAATATTGATCACCGTAATACTTTAATTACCATCTGCTCCACGACCGGATCCGCTTCTTCGATCACCGCCGCGCTCCGACGGCAACCGAATCTATTCACCGTCGCACTCCAATCGAGATGTTGATCACCGTAATACTTTAATCTCCATTCTCGCTCCACGGTCGGATCCGCTTCTTCGACCACTACCGCGCTCCGACAACGGTCGAATCTACTTACCGTCACGCTCCAATCGAGATGAGAACTCTACACTCCGAGTCCCGACGATACTGCACTCTCGGCTCCGGTTCCTCCCCCCTCCCTCATTCTCCTCTCCGCTCGAGAAGGTAGAACCGAGAGAAAGGAGAGGTGTTGTGTCGGGACGAGGACTACAAAGTATGAAAAAAGTGAAGCTAGGTTCACAGTGGAGCTAGGTGGAGGAAGAGGAGGAGAATGGCAGCTATCAAAACCCTTACTTCTCTCCGACTTGATGAGGATATATTGAAAAACAATCTAGGATTGGTGGAGGAATATTCACTATATTTCTCCACCAATCCTATTAGGTTGAATCAATTACATGCATATATATTCAGGGCGGAGTCAGACTTTCAGATTAGAGGGTCAAATGTGAATAGAAGTTAATTATATAAAATTTCCATGCTGTAAATGGAGTTAAATTTTGCAGTATCCATAACATTTTACTCTAAATTATATAGAAAATGTGTATAAATATATAAATTTTGCAAAAAAAAAAATTAGAATCAATTGACCCCATTTCTTGAATGTACATCCTCCCTTGTATATATCAATCAATATAATCAAATCAGCCAGTAGGTATGAAGCAAAAGTAGAATCAGATCGTGATGGTTTGTAAAATTTTAAAAAAAAAAAAAAAAATCCAAAGCAAAAACAAAATAAATACTCAACAACATCTGAAAATGGATAATATATAGATGTAACAAATTTATTTTATTAAACAAGAAACAGAGGTAGGCAGAGAATATAAACAATAATAAATTAAGGTTTTGTGTAGAAAGAAGATATATAGATGAAATATATCACCGAAGGATCTAGCTATATATTACCTAATAATTAATCAAACACATAAATAAACAGGGAATTATATTGCCATGAAGTCCCTTGCATAAATTGTGCGAGGCTATATGATGGATGCCCGGGCCTAAGCCTAGCTAGAGAAGCCAATATTAAATGTTAAGAAAGGTACATATATATAAATACATGGATCACGTACCGTGGTTAATTAGTGCTTTTTGCAGGGATTAATGGAAGAGTGGAGACGACTTTGTTACATACAGTATAGAGACAGCTGATATCTTCCAGTGGCCTTTTTTAGCTTCCGGCGCCAGAATCAGCTTTTTGTGCTTGCAATAATTAAAACACAAAAAAAGGAAACCAAAATAAAAAAACAAAAGAAAGAAGCTCTGTACTGAACACTGAATTACTGATCGAGTTTCCATCTAGCCTGGATTTACTGTGGCGTACGTAGGCGTTCCCTGTGTACGTCGTTGTTACTTGGATATGTGTGTCTATAGTTGGACTATGGTGCATTGCAATGTATATGTCTTTTTGTACATTGGATTGTAAACCGTTGGATTTGAAGTTTAAATAGTCGATCTAAAGGGCTTAACATGTTCTCCATATCAAAATGTGCTTGGAGACCAAATTTATATATATTTTTTAAATCTTTACTATTTTTTTAGAATTTTTGAAAATTACTGTTTTTCAGAAATTTCTGGATCATAGAAAAACAATGATTTTCAAAAATTCTAAAAAATAGCAAACAATTTTCAGAAAATGTAAAATTTGATCTCCAAATACATTTTAATATGGACATCAAATTGAACGGTTTTGATTGATTGTTTTAAAGTCAAAATCAACAATTTATAGTCTAATGTACAAGAGAGCATATATATTGCAATGCATCATAGCCCAACTATATATATAGATAGATATAGATATAGACATATACATATATGCTAGCTATTAGTGAATAGTGAAAACGATGTTATGATTTTATTGCACTGTTTTGTCCCTGGCGTGGCGTTTTGTATAGTGCGACATTAAATCTGTTCTTTCATTTCATTATAGAGACGTTTAATGTATAATGAAATAAAGTTAATTAATTTCTTTACGATAACAAATTTAATTTGATAATTATGGTAACAAGCAAAATAACGCTCAAAATTTACAAGATAAAATTATATTTCAATTAACTTAAATATGTTATTTATTAAATTTGATATTATTTGAAAGTTAGTTGGTCACATATTAAGGTTGATAATACGGAACTATTAATTTTTCATATTGTTTTGTTTTTTGACGATCAATCAATTTACAAATTTCATCAAATACGATGCGCAATGTATCCATAATTATGAATTAAAGCGTATCCACATATGTGTTCTTTTTATTTTATTTTTCGTAACTATATGATATGTTGTTTAAGTTGTCAATATATTAATATAATTAAGCTACTACATGAAAAACAAAGGAGAAAAAGAAAAGATAAATTTTGGAACAATCAATATGGCGGGTCAATTAAAAAGAGGGATGCCACAAGCAATCGACGTGGAAAACACAAAGCAAAATAGATACTTAGACTTGAAGCAACAAAGAAATTCACAAAAGTTTAAAATGATGATTAGAACATTTTCATTTTTGATATTGGATGCGGATGATTTTTTTAATTTCAGTCATCTACATTTTTATAATTTCAGTTGTGTTTAATAATTTCTAATTTTAAACTTAATTTTTATTTCTATAATTAATTGTCAATGACAAGCCCACGCGTGGCATTGTTATAGTTGAGGTACGTTTTCAACTATTAATCATCAACTAATTATGTATTAGAAATTACTCTACATTTTTTTCAATGATAGTTAATTACTTTATAAGTGGAATGAAGATATATGCGTACCAGATCATATTAAACTATGATCATAGTTAATTACTTTAAATAACTTTTTCAATTTTAAAACTATTGATTGTGTATTAAACTATGCTCAATTTGTCTACCAGATCATATTAATTAATTGCTCAATTGGTATATAGAGTAGACAACCAACTTTATTGATCATATCTATTTTAAGTTAGTTCATCGTCACTTTTCTCCTTGTTGAAAATAGAACAGCAATGGCGCCTTCAAACTTTTGCAATTAGCTGTGAGAGTTTAATTTGTTAATATATTACTTTTTTTTTTAAGAAAGTTAATATATTAATTAAGACAAATGACATTTACTTTTGGGCATTCGATCATATTTTAAGGGGTCGTTTTTAATTGAACATATTATGTCAAGTGAAATATATGATGTAAAAGTCTTTATGCATATTATATAATTCAGCACAGAATTTACATAAGATAGTGTGGCAATTAAATAAGTGAAATGATGTGAATTACTCACAATAAAATTAAACATATATAAGAGCTGCATGAGAAGATCCATCTTACGTGTCAACCTTGACAGTTGCCCATTTAAAAGGGATTTTATGCGAATTGCAGAGGAACCGTACGCAAGAATTACACTTGCGCAGAGAGAGGGGATGAGGAACGAAAGGGACCTAACAGAGTAAGTCTCAACGGTTTTCTCAGGCAGAAAAAGGGTATGGGACCCACTCAGCGTACCGGTAACATCCATATTTCCATATCGGGTGGAATTATTTTGGGATTTCCCGCCCCCCCCTTAAGTTTTACACTTTTACTTTTGGGTCCTTAATTATTTTGTCTTCTGACCATGCAATGTATATATGCTGGTGCTGCCATTATATATATGCCTCCTGATCTTCTCTAAATATCATTTAATGCTCTTCAACTCTACCTGCTTAGTCAATTATCATCTTTTCCATGATATATAGTTAATTATTTATTGATAATTAACATGTGCTTTGTCTTTTTTGTGGAACTTAATTGTACAAATATACTGTAGAAATATATGTAAAAGGTTGCTTCTTTACACAGCCAATCATCTTATACTAAACATATATATCTAACAAATTAAAAGCAAATAATTGACGGTTCTAAAGATTAATTTTTATAAATGTAATAATTAAGAAGGCAAATTAAAAGGGAGCGGTAAGAAAGTAAAGAAAAAAGTTTTGAATTTCTTACATGCATATTGGTAAAAGTATAGGATTAATATAGACTTAGTAGGTACCCTATCTTTTGTATGTTACTTCACTAGTCGTGGTCCCAAAGGCCATTAACTTTACAGTCAATATACACACATATATATATAACACAATGATGCACATAAACTAACAGAAATGTATGTAAAGCCACTCAATTTGTGTATGAAGATAGTGGCCTCTCATCTGAATAAATGCCAAGGGCTAAGTAGGAGATTAATTTAATTTAGAAAATGAATTAGAAAATTAAAGAGATGCAGAGAAAGGTGAGAGGTCCCCTATTAATAGCCTACCTTTATCTCTAAAGCACCATCACCCCACCTGGTTCATTTGAGAGTACCCCACTTTGAAGAAGGGACCCCAAGCTACAGGAAGGAGGCTATGTTGATTGATCATGACTTGATGGCATGCATGCTATATGTCAATGCTATATTGCTATGCCATGGCGTGGCCCTTTTAGGGGTGTGGTTAGGGGATGTCCAAGTGGCATCTCCCAACTGGTGATAGCTATGGTGAGATGGATTTAATGGATGCCCCATCACCAACACAACACATATATATGATATGATTGCACGCAAATATCATTTGTTTTTCTGTGACATGTACTTAATTGTGTATTGGTTGGAGGGATATTTAGGTGGTAGATATATCTTCTAATTAATGCTTCATGCCCACATGGTTATTTCCCCATAAGTTTAGGTTAATAATATTCAATATGTCATACGCTGATACGCATGACAACATGATTAATTACCAGACACTAATATACACTTGAGCATCTACTTTTAATAAGAAAATTAATTTATACATGCTCAAACATTTATATGTATATATGGGAAGTATTACTTGCTACTTGAAGTGAATCTAAATTTTCCCAACAATACATATATATATATATGTTATTCCTTTACTTTAATTGACTAGGAATCTGTTGTACTAAGATTCCAAATAGGGCCCGTTTAATATATGGGAAGAAAAAGGAATTCAAGAAAATATATATACATAAAAAAAAATGAATTCATATTTTATGTTTCCAGCCAAATTTTTGGACAAAACAATGCAAAAAGTACTACTTTACATCATTTTCCAACAAATTAAACAAAATTAATACTAAAAACTTTGCTACTTTCTTCCATTTTAATTCCTTCATTTTCTAGTAAATTTTTTTTTTTAAACCTTCACAAAAGCTGCGAAATCGTGAGAGGGAATCGAACTCTCGATCTTTGGATAACCAACAATTTTAGGACTTTTTTCTAACAAACTGTGCTACATCTACATTCTCTATTTTCAGGCCACTGATAATCTGTTTGTGGAAGAAAGAGAATCTATTTAGTTGATATTGATCGCATCTAATTCTCAAGTTAATTACAAGAATCATTTTTACCTTTCAAGCAAGATAAAGAAGAATAGTAATTGACCTTGCAATTAGATAAAATTTAAGTCGTGGCTATTATTTCCAACAGTATGTCATGACAGAGTCCAGCTATAGTACTGGTACTACACAGACCCTGTTAGGTACATACATTACATACCCTGCCACGCTACTATTCCCTAATATATGCTCATTTAATTTGGGAACAATCCATCAGAATCGAAACATATATTATTAATTATTAGACCGATTTTCTCATGTACGTACGCATGAGCAAAACAACAAATTTCTAGTGCACGAGCAACAAAAAATAACCCTGCAATTAAAACTTATGATATATATGACACTATTTTGTAAAAAAAGAATATATATCTTCAAAACTGGAAGTTACATTTGTAAAAATTAATGGTGTTTGTTCATGGATTGTAATGTTACTTATAATTTTTAGAATCATTTGATATTTCATCAGAGATCGATTCTTAGGTACAGATCATTGCAAATTCATATTGTTCAACTAGCAGTAAATTCTCCATCAAATTAATTTCGCCCAAAATATATTAATTTCATTTAAATTCACTTATTATTATGACGAAAAAATATCATTATGAATTAAACAGTTAAGGAAAAAATATGCTTCATGTAATTTCTTTCAGGATATATATATATATATATATATATAGAGAGTAAGGCTACGGTGCTTTGCAAAGTAAAACCCCCTCTTTACTTCGGGCTACTTTTTGCATTTTGAAAATCCAAACAACTGATCCGAACCGTTCAACATGTTCTAAATATTGAAATGTGCTTGGAGACCAAATTTTACATTTTTTGGAATTTTTTTACTATTTATTAAGCCACTTTGAAAATCACTGATCCAACGGTGAACAGTAAAAAACAGTAAAATTTTCTGGACCACCGGATCAGCGATTTTCAAAGTGGCTTAATAAATAGTAAAAAAATTCCAAAAAATGTAAAATTTGGTCTCCAAGCACATTTCAATATTTAGAACATGTTGAACGGTTCGGATCGGTTGTTTGGATTTTCAAAATACAAAAAGTAGCCCGAAGTAAAGAGGGGGTTTTACTTTGCAAAGCACCGTAGCCTTACTCTATATATATATATATATATATGGAGTTGGCTATGGTGCTACGCGTAGCATAGAGGGCCTCTGTGCTACGGCTCAATATTTGAGTTTTCAAAATCCTAACGGTCGATCCGAACCGTTCAACATGATCTCCATATGAATATGTACTTGCAAGCCAAATTTTACATTTTTTAGAATTTTTTTACTATTTTTTTAGATAGGTAGAAAATCACTTGATTTTAATGTACACATTTCAAATCAAGTGATTTTCTACCTATCTAAAAAAATAGTAAAAAAATTTTAAAAAATGTAAAATTTGGCTTGCAAGTACATATTCATATGGAGATCATGTTGAACGGTTCGGATCTACCGTTAGGATTTTAAAAACTCAAATATTGAGCCGTAGCACGGAGGCCCTCTATGCTACGCGTAGCATATTAGCCAGATCTATATATATATATATATATATATATATATATATATATATATATATATGAGGAGGGATATAGTTATAACAAAGTTACCACAACCATTATTTAGATTTTCAAAGTCCAAATCGTCGATCCAAACCGTTGAACATGATCTCCACAATAAAATGTGCTTCCAGATCAAATTTTATATTTTTTTGAATTTTTTTACTATTTATTAAGATGGATACAAAATTCAATGGTCTGAATTTGACTAGTTTTTGTAAAATACTTAATAAATAGCAAAAAAATTCATAAAAATGTAAAATTTGATCTGCAAGCACATTTTATTGTGGAGATCATGTTCAACGGTTTGGATCAACGATTTGGACTTTGAAAATCTAAATAATGGTTGTGGTAACTTTGTTGTAACTAGATCCCTCCTCTATATATATATATACATAGTAGTGTAGGATATGACATATAGTATGGTAAAAATAAAGTGACACAATTGTTGGTCCAGGAATGGTAGAATAGGTGCACTCATCATGCATGTAGTTTGATGGCGAGTATTTCTTTTCAGAAGTTGCAGGGATGATATGTCGGTAAAATATTTATTTAATACATGCAGAAAAAAAAAAAAAGCTAATGAAGAGTACGGTCACCAGATACATAATTGGTGGTCCAAAACAGCAGCAGCTAGACTACTGGGGAGATGGCGAGAGTTTTGCACTTGCACAGAACCAAACCCTTGAAGCAGAACCAACAAAAATTAAGGGGTAGTGGCTAGAGAGAGAGAGAGAGAGAGAGATAAATCTGCAATAAGCAATTAAGCCTAGTTGGCGTAACACTCATTAATCAACGATGGAAGAGAGAGAGAGAGAGAGACCATGTGCAACTGTACCCCTCTTTGCTCCCTCTCACTTGTCTTCTTCCTACTGAGGTCCCCTTACCCCTCCCTTTCCTCATTCTTTAAATGCGATAGAGAGAGATGTATAGATAGAGTGATAGAGAGATAGCCCACCCCACAAAATTTGCACAGTGGAACCTATCCCAATGGCACGCATCTCCAGGTCCCCCCCTCCTCCTCCTCTTTCTCTAAAGATGTGGGGGGAAGAGAGAGAGAGAGCATATTGGCATGCTCATCGGACGGCTACAGGGGCAACAACTAGTCCGGACCAGTCTGCCCTGGGTTTGTTACAGCGGCATGCATGCTGACCTCTTTTTGTGCGTATTTATGTTTTGTCCAGAATTAAGAGAAGATAATGTAACCTATATGTTCAACTGCAACAAAAAAAATAAAATATGACATGTTGGAGTCTCGGTTTCCAATTGTCTCTGTGGTGCTGTAAGCCTGTAACTTGTGCTGTTTAATTCTTTTTTGTATCCCTCAAAATGACAGAGTTGAGTTACCAAAGCTTTTGACCGCTGGTTACATACCTGGGTAAAAAAAGGTAATTTCCTGCATGTAGTATATGTCCTAATTACTGTCAATCAAATGGATTGATAGTTAATAAGCAACAGGATGTGAAAAAATAATTAATCTTAAGTGAACTTAATTAGTTCACAGAACTAATTGTCATCTTAATTAAAATAAAGAAAATTACAGGATGGTTTAGTTATGACATAATAAATGTTATTCACAGTGGTATAACATTAACATATCTGACTTCAAGTAAAACGATAAACAAAAACAGAAAGTAAAAAAGAGGAGAATTCAAATACTTACATTTTGTGTGTCTTCATTATACTTCTATTTTTTTTTAATAAAGACTGGAGGTCAACTCATCCAACTATTTTAATAGGAATCTGAAACTTCCCACACAAAAGGCCTTTGCCACTAGACCAAAGGCATGATTCTTATCATGCCTCCATTTTAGAACTATAATAACTTAAAATTTAAAACTCAAATGTCAAAATAAACCGTTAGATACGATCTATATTATTTTCTCTATGAAAACGTACAAGTTCAAGACATTTCGATTTTATTTTGGTTAGTATCAAGAGTTTGAAAAATATACTGATATGGATAAATTATGAATGTTGATATTTAAACTTATTGATTTGTATAAAACCAAAATCGAAATGTGTGATAATTTTTTATATGAGAAAAAAAATATAAATCACATCTAATAGTTTTATTTTGATATAATAAATTTTAGAATTTTGTAATTAGAAAATTAAAAAGTGAAAGATGGTGGAGGCACAAAAAACGAAAGCATTTGAACCCCCTCGAGAAAAAAAATATATATGAAGTTACATGGGGTGGGGAGAGAAAATTTATTTCTCCTTTCTTTCAGTTCCATGTTTCAGAATATTGTTTAAATTAAATGTTCCAAGTAAATCCTTGTATCGATCGGAATCCTAAAGCACCACAAATTTTTCATAACTTAATTTGATAATTTTAGTACTTCAATTAGAGGAGGGTTCAAATGCCTCCATTTTTCATGCCTCCACCATGCCTCCATTTTTAAAAACTTTAATAACTCAAAATTTAAAACTTAAAAGTCAAAATAAAACCGTTGGATATGATCTACATCATATTATCTATGCACGTGTAAAAAATTATGACATTTCGATTTTGTTTTGGTTGTCATTAAGAGCTTGTAAAAAACGTACTAATATGAATAATTTCTAGCCGTTGATTTTTTAACTTATTGATTCACATAAAAACAAAATCGAAATGTGATAATTTTTTATGAGTACATACATAAAATGATGTAGATCATATCCAACGGTTTTATTTTGACTTTTAAGTTTTAAATTTTGAGTTATTAAAGTTTTTAAAAATGGAGGCATGGTGGAGGCATGAAAAATGGAGGCATTTGAACCCTCCTCTTGTAATTATTTGAAGTAGAGCGATATATATCCAGATAAAAGAAATATAGCTAGGTGATGTCAAAATCTACACGTACAGTTGTTATACATATTGTTTGAAGTACGCGAGTACCTTTTACCCTTGCTGGAATTTGACCACTACCCGTGTATATTTAGATCCCGGTACAAATTAAAGGACAAAGAAACAAGAAGCCTCGTACTACCTAGTGCAATCAAGGAGTCTCATAATTTTGTTCGTATTTGGATCTTGAAATTATAGGCACCGATCGAGAGGACCTCATCAATTACTGGTGAAAGGTGTTCATCCCTGTATGTACTTTTGTAGTAATTGCATCTGAGTAGGAGCTATAGCCAACGAGATCACATCTACAATTCATCATGACCAGCATAATTTCATCTAACACAGGGTGTTCAATTTAAAACATTACTTGAAGCAACTTACTGCTTGTTGCATTAAAAAATATCAATCGATTGATGTTAATTCCTAATACAAATCCATCACTTTGTAAATGCTTACAAAGAAGAATATATATATCCTTGCAGAACTGACGAAATGAATGCATGGTAGTTTAGGGTACTCCTCTTTGGGGGTGGTGGTGTTTTGTAGAATATTTATGCTTTGTGGTATTTCTGCATACATACTTTTCTTCTGAATTTGATCTGCGGCGATTTGCATCACATGTATTTGGTCTTTTTGATGTAGTGATAATTTCAAAATGAAGGTTAAGTTGGAATTTGTCCCATTTTTAAATTGAGTTGCAGAGGAGTAGATGGGCTATGGTATTATATTTAAGAAATGAAACCGACCAGTCGATAGGCAACCAATTACCCTGGTCCTTCCTTTTGGGCTTGAAAAGCTCAGCATTCTATTCTTCCAATGGGCCTTAAAAGCTGAAGTGGGATCTCGTGTTTCTCTACTTTGTATAGCTATCAGTACTGTTTATCTGACAAGTACCCTTGGTATATATGTAACAAAACAGTTAAGAATTTGTTGAGTTCTCACTTCTCAGCGCCACCGCTGGTTCAGTATTTTCACCTGAGATAACAAAACAGACAAGTACCCTTAGTATGTATGCATGTATGTATGTATTGTCACAGAGAGAGTGCCACAGTAAGTAAACTTTAGACATCTCTGTTTGTTAGGTTGCGGTGCAAGCCCTTTAATTAAAATGAGCTAGCAAATAGCAACCCTTTTATTGCCTGGAATTTTTATAGTTCATAAATAGCTACATAATGCACACACAACCTAACTCATGTTTAGCTGTCCTATTACATATGTAGCTATCTACATATGTATACATGTATATATTTGATCAAGCATCATAATTGCAGGTGTCGGATCTACAACCTGCATCCTTCTAGCCCTTCACATACTATCATTTCCCCTCTATTATTTACTTTCTGTCGTACGTTCAATTTTATAGTGCATCAAATTTTTGTGGTATAAAATATTATTCAGAATAAAAATTATTTAGATTGGGTTTGTATCAAATTTGATTCAATTTAAAATTTAATTAGTTATTTATCATAAACGAGTCTGGCTAGTATGACATCAGTGTCATTTCAGTCTATATAACACCAACTCCAAAACCTATCGAATTGACTTCAAACGGTGAATCCAAACCGTTCAAACCGGTCTATTTCAATAGTTGTGCGTTTACATGCAAAATTTATAATTTTTCGAATTTATTTAGTATCAAGTCAAGCGGTCAAATGTGTGAGTTTTTAAATTAATTTAATACATTTATTTTTCAACATTTTTTACCGCTTGATATGATACTAAAATAACAAGAAAATATAAATTTTTTGCATATAAACGCATCACTAATAAAGTAAATCAGTTGGAACGATTTGGATTAGTCGTTTAAAGTCTATCCAATCAATTTTGTAATTGATGTCATATGACATCAATATCATACTAGCCGGACTCATCATAAACTGTTCGATAGAAGGCTAAACATATTTCAAATCACCTCCACATTAGGTACATGCCTATCTAAATAATTGAGAACATATATATCTACTATATTATTTTTTAATTCAAATAACATTCTCACACACACCATAGAAATTTGATGTACCATAAGAGTTAGATGTATGCTAGAATTATCTCTTTGAAACCAAAATTGAAAATCCCAAAAAACAGCCACTGTGAGGTTGGTAGATGCAACCATGAATGCTTAGTTATATCAGTAATAATACGCCATAACTACGAGCAATTACAAATTTAGATATAGTATTAAAATTCTGAACTCTTTACCAGACGTACTTCTCATTTTCTTCTGAAACCAATAATATACAAAGAAAAGACTCCACATATTGCATACTGTGTCTGGTAATATTATTCTTGTTTAGTTGTGTCTTAAACCTAAGTCATTGCTTAAACTATTCTTGTTTAGTTAGAGCTTGTTACTTGAGTTATGGTTTTAAAATAATTATTAAATTGTATATTGTATATTGTTGTATTTTATGTGTGCGTTGTTTAGAAAATATATTGTTGTATTAAAGATAATAATTTGATTAATATAGTGTATTTTTATGGCCAGCAAAAATTTCTTGTCATTTGGTCCAATTTTTTTATCCTAACGCATTTGAAAACTATACGCAAGCTTTTTTGAATTACAAACTAATTTAAAATTAATAAATTATAGATTCATAGTTTTGTTGTGATGTTATTATTAGTGCATTCTAGGTACTGATTAGATGGACAGAAACTACGTTCATGCTAACAGGGTAACAAATTAAACGTAGGTAGCATATCAATGTGCAGACAAAGAAAATTATAACTAAAGGTTTTTACAAATAATATTACATAATTTAGAAATAAAATTACAACTGAATTAAAATTACATAGTATTACCTAATTAGAAATTAAAAGTACAAAAGGTATTTAGAATTAAAAAAAAGTAACATTATATAATTGAGAACACAACATACTAATTTAAATATAAAAAATGTTAATCAATTGACAACGTAGATCACATTGCACGTAACTTTAATTTCTCTATCAACTATGTCTCCACCGTACATTCTTAATATTATTTCAAATAATATCTCCTACATCAATGTCAGTAACACTAGACAACTCCAAAAAAAAATAATAATAATGATGATGACGACGACGACAAAGATAGTGATGATTATGTTAACAAAAATAATAATGTAGAATAAGTTAATTAATCCACCTCTCTAGGTGGGTTAACTTACTCTTCCTTAAGTTATTCCTAACTCCAACTTACCATCATAGTTTATCCATAATTCCATGTCTCCTAAAGTGAAGAATAAACTTCTTATTCCTCACTTTAAGCAACAACTAACAAGAATAACATATAAGTTTTTTTTTTTTTTTACTGATTGCAGATTTGTATTTGAGGCATGCAGTTGAAGCACATAATTGCAGCACATGAGATGGGTTACCTCAATAAAGAAAGAGATTTTCAGCTTTCTTTTTAAATGAAATGAAATAATATAGCTATATAGAGATATCCCAGTACCTGTTTGGTCCTCTTATTTAGATAAATTAATAGATTAACGCATGCACTTCGCAAATTAGACGAGCAGATGTAGAAATATTAACCTGATCCTGTTTTTTTTTTTTTTTTTTTTTAAGAAAAATGAACTTCGTTCGGAAAATAAATTAACTGAAGTAAATGAATTCAAACAGATAGATTGGAATTTTGCGCAGCTATTGAAATTAACTTGTAGCTGTCGGATATCAAACATAGTTCATTTAAGGTCGGATGAATATAATTGAAGAATGCAAATTAGTTTCCAGAATTAAAACTGGTAACAAAATATTACTAGGATTACTTTTATATGATATATTAACTGAATCATTGTTCCAACCAAGCAATTTCCTTAGCTGAGACTGAGAAATTGAGTGAAATACTGTCGAAACCAATATATAAACAGTATTATCTGGATATTTCTATAATCAGAATATCAGGGTGTTCAATATTATATCCATATCGGCCACAAATGCCAACACATTGTATCAATATTCATGTAAGCAATTTAGAAATTGCTGTCGTCCGGACTATTTTGAACAAGACCACAAATTATAATCCAACCTGTTCATACACTAATTGATGACGAAAAAAACCAACAGCTAGGTATTATGCGCCTTTAAGTATTAAATATCCGAGCAAAGCTAGGGTGGGATGTGCTCACCAAGAGAATTTGTTGAGCCCAACTTCAAAAGTATATCGGATCAGCTTTTCAAATGGCGAAAACAAACAGTTGAAATCCATGTACTTCATAAGTGATGCATGTACATGCAAAATTTTGAAATTTTCGAATTTATTTGCTACAAAGTCAAGCGGTCAAAGAAATGATAAAAAATGAATATATAAAACAACTTATAAAATAACTTATAAAAGGTTCATTTATTTGACCACTTGATCTTGTAGCAAATAAATTCGAAACTTTCAAAATTTTGCATGTACATGCATCACTAATGAAGTACATGAATTTCAACGGTTTGGATTCATCGTTTGAAACCGATCTAATATACTTTTAGAGTTGTGCTCACCAAACCCTCTTGGTGATCACATCACACCCTACCTTTGCTCTAAATATCCCTCCAATTTACCATGATTTTGGTGTCCTTGCAGAACGAATGCATCCAAAAATCATCAGGTAACCATCAACAAGTTAATAAAAGATGCAAGATCCGAGATGCAAATTACCCACCATAACACAGGTAATCACATAAACATCACAACACAGGTGCATCAAACATCTGATAGTGATTTGCCCTATATCTACATTCAAACTGGGCTTCTTACTACTACAAGTCCAGACTTTTAGTACCTATAATATCACACCAGCACACAAACAATTCAACCAAGCTCATCCATTCATAGGATTGTTTCCAGAAGGATTCAGCTCATCTCTGAGAACATGCTCCCAGTCAGACGAGCCCACATGCGGGTGCAAATCACGGGGCTCTGTAGCAAATCCCAAACTGTAGAAATTCGGAAAAACAGACTCTGCATTCAAGCCAACATTGCCCCTTCTTTGCAGTATCCTCAGTCGAGCCATGACATCACTATCAACCTCATCATGGAGCACTTCATCTCCACTGCTGGCCTCGTAACTATGATCCTTGTTTTGCTCTGTAATATTTTCTTCAAGGCTTTTCTCAGCATTGCTTTGGTCTTGGGATTCCATGTTACCCATACGACCTTTTATAATTCTAAGTCTAGCCATGACATCAGGATCTGCCACAGGTCCCTCTGTATCTTTCTCTTCTGACATGCCATAATTCAGGTCCCCGGAAGTCTGTTTTGGCAGTGTGGTGACACGAACTTTTTGCATTGAACTAGAAGGTTGTGGATCACAAAATGAGCTGCTCGAATTAGCTGTAACAATATATGAGTTAGTTTTTAGCAGTTTCAGTATGGCAACTAGCTGGTGAATACTGCAATACACAGTATCAGTACCAACACAATCATGACTCCACCATAAGGGGGGTACAGAAGTTATGGCACTTTGGCTGTAATTTACCTTATTGGGATTTGAGGCTGAACCATTTAATTAGCCTCCAATAAACCTTGCCATAACAACACTCAATTAAATAACAATATACCAGTGACAGTACAGAAGTTATGGCACTTTGGCTGTAATTTTAACACTACACGTGAAATCATTCACCATTTGTCAAATTCAAAAAGAAGAGCAGTTTTTATTAAAATTGAGTTTGCAAAAGCTTTTGATTCAGTAAGTTGGGATTCTTTGTTGAATGTCATGAAGGCAAGGGGATTCCCGCCAAAGTGGTTAAGTTGGAATCAAAATCTGCTGGAATCGGCCACATCAAGAGTGGTGATAAATGATGAAATGTCAGAATATTTTGGTCACAAAAGGGGGCTGAGGGAAGCTGTAATTGCCTTATAATACGCAGATGATACGGCTATCATTGCCAATGCGGACGAAGAGACCTTGATCTCACTCAAGATCATTCTAAGGATGTTCACGGCAATCTCTGGATTACACATTAACTATGAGAAAAGTTTGTGGATCCCGATTAATTTGCAAGAGGAAGAATGCAACAGGGCAAATCTGATTTTGGGGTGCCGCCGCTCAAATTTCCCAACGACATATTTGGGAATGTCACTGACAGTACGAAGACCAACAAAGGACCTTTTCATGCCGTTAATACAACGATTTGAAAGCAAGTTGGCAGGGTGGAAAGGTAAATTGATTTCAAGCAACTTGAGTGGAGAAATATTTCGCTACTTTTGAGATGGTGGTGGAGGTTGTATACAAATTTGAATTGCTTTTGGTCGGAGAAAATTATAGCTCTAAAACAGAAACCAGGTAATTTACAAGGGGCTGCACGTTGGATAAGAACAGGCTCTTTTTTCTGGGACACACAGTTTTCGATATACAAGCTCTTCACGTGGTCATGTAAGGGATAAATGGTACCGATCAGATTCTGTGGCGATGGGAATCTAATGGTCAATACTCGGCTAAATCTGTCTACTCTATATTGGCTGGAGGTGGTATGCTAGCGTGGCAGTATGCTTACATATGGAGATATAAAGTCCCACCAACGGTACGCATCTTTATCTATCTCCTGTTGAAGGACAGATTACTCACTCATGAGATGATGGTGAGAAGGGGGTTCAGCTGTTCACCAAACTGCGAGACATGTGGTTTAAGGGAAGTGGAATCCATTTTGCACTTGTTTTTTAAGTGTCCAAAGGCAGTTCGTTTGTGGTATAGGTTGGAATCCATTTTAGGAGTGCGTCTCATGACGGCACTTGAAACAGTACATGATACTTGGAACAGTTCGATGATGAATGCGGCAAGTTCTGGAATGGGGAAAAAACAATGTCCGGTATACCTAATATCAACTTGTTGGTCGATATGGAAGCAAAGGAATACAAAGATTTTTGAAGGAAAAGAACTTCCAGTGAAGGTGGTTGAGGAATTCGTGTTGCAGGATGCAAAACTTTGGATGCAAAACTGTTAGGAAATGTTGAAAGTGTGTGAGTGTTTATGTAGTTTATTTTTCTGTTTTCTTTTTAATTTTTCTGGTTTACTGTAACTGACAGCCTCTGTCAGGTTTCTCAAAAAAAAAAAAGAGATTTGAGGCTGAACCATTTAATTAGGCTCCAATAAACCTTGCCATAACAACACTTAACAAAATAACAATATACCAGTGACAGCACTGAATAAACAATGTGAATGGTTCAGCCAGGAGTATATTGATTCTAAGATCACCTAGTAAGTTAACATCCACCAGGAGTATCCAAATGCAAAATAAACAATGTGATAATGGAGCCCCTATTTTTTGTCAATAAGTAACAAATGAGGTACAACTAAAATTACAGAAAGAATGAGAAAAACCTTCTTGGGCATGCTTCTGGCTCTTCATCTTAAGCTTTGTGCGAGCCAGCTGAAGTTCATACTTCATTGTACACAACGAAGCCTCAGCCTCAATCCACAGATTCTTATAAAGTTCAGCCTCAATATCAGAATCCTCTCCAGGTATCTTGTCAAGAGCCTGATTGTAAATTGAGAGATTTTGACTATCAATGCAAATTGCTAGATTTAATTCATGTGGAAATTCCACATTTACCCTTCAGATTTAGAAGTATCAAATATTAACCATTTTGAATCATAATACAAATCCCTTTATACTCTTCCTTTCTTATTTCTTTCAAAGCTTTATTACTCTACTTGTTATTCTTTAAACATGCAGGGAACAAGGGATAATTTGGGTCTCTTTTTGGAAAATTGGGAGTTTGTATTGCGGACAAACTAAGTTACTGTACAAAAATTCAAATACTAACTTCGTGAAACATTGAAAATTTCCTCTCGTATCACACTTCACTCCATTTTCATCAGCATTTTCCAGAATTACCCTTTTGCTAATTGTTTATTTCCTCCAGTCAAGATGTTGAATCCTTGTGCAAATATTAACAGCTGAAAGATCTAACACTTTACTCCCTCTATCACAGAATTACCCTCTTCCTAATTTTTGACCTCTTATAGTTTCTAATAGTTTGCTTTTGAAGGCTAAAAGTATACAAAAATAGACCAAAAGAATTATCTTTTTTAGATCACGCAAGTGAAGAAGCAAAAGTAGAACAAAAGAATTACAGCAGGACAAGTAATTCTCAAGTAACAAGCCAGACTGAAATTCAACATACGCTCAACATGTAAGGTAAAGAATTACCTCCAAAACTGACTTCTTATAATTTGTGTCGGCAAGCTGGGGTCCAGCATTTATCTGATTATCACTAGCCTCAAAACTACTTGTCATGTTATTCATTCCAGCATTAATTTGCTCGGCAATTTTAATGCTGCTTGCTAGCCCGCCATCATCGGTCTTTAGCTTAACAAGAGGTAAAATTCATCAGGAGGTGAAAAGGAATGACACAAGAAAGAACAAAAATCTGTTATTAACCTATGAAAATTTGAAAATGTGAAAAGGCAATTTTGTGTACTATGTAATACTATTGCATTTTGTGTACTATGTAGGTAGTTCATTTAATTAGAAATCAGGAAAGACATGTACTGGAATCAGACGCACAACTCGGGGGACGAATGTTTTAAGGATCTTTTTCATGGCTGAATCATTTTCCTTCATACTCTTTTTGTGGGGACACGCATATTTCTTGTGTTCTACAGAACAGATAGTATATTGAAATTTTGTGTGTGGATGTGGGAGAGAGGGGGGGGGGGGGGGGGGGGGGGGGGGGGGGGGTTCTCATGGAAATTAGCACAGTAGAAGAGAGGCTCCTGTGTTTTGATGTAAAAGGAAATTAAAAAAAAAAAGACAGAATATTAAGCATTTTAACATAATGGGTGGAATGAAGTCCATACCTAAATCCATTCCAAACCCTAGATTTAAACCTTCTTCAATTTCAATCAAAATTGCAAATCAGATCCAATGTACTTTGCAAAAAACATCCATGTTTATCATATATACAAAACACCCACACACCACTCACACAAAAGTAAGAACAGATAAGGACTCAGTAATAGTCATGAAGCAGTTAGACTATGTAAATGCACACTGGTTCTATTTAATTTATATTTTGCTACTCCTATAATTCTTTGTGGAGTAGACTAATGCTGGCTGGGTTTTGGATTTATTGCATTCAAGGTTAACTGAAGCAGAAGTGCATTATTACCCAAAATTGGCTCAGATGCCTCAAATACCATTAGAAGAGAAGTTAATCATTACATGAATGCATTTTGCTTGTTTACAGAGTCCTCTTAACAGCACGAAAAATTGTTGATAAGAATGTGCATATGCATGGTCAATTCCCATACAAGCTCTAATTGGGTTAGCAGCATTTCAAATTTAGCACAAAGAAATGGAAAGGCTAAAGAAAGTCATGGAAAGAGGACTTGTTAATAGGAACTGAGATGGAAGGTTTGCTCTGTTAATTTCTAGTTGACCTCACAAGGGCATCTTTTAAAAAGGTTCTACAGTGGAGGACAAGTCATCTCAATTTATCAATATTAAGCAATTTAAAAGTTAGCCAGTCCTGTCATCATAAAATCTGTCAAAACATAAGAAATCTAACAAAATATACCCCTTTTAAATTACTTTCCAAGTCAACACCGAAATTATGACATAAAATAAGCAGATCAAACAGAAACAAATTAAATACTATATCACTATGACACCTGCATGTGTGTATATATATATTTGTATCCATTGTAATGTGATAGAGAAAACAAATCACCAGGAAACATAATAATTGTTAGCCAACTAACCTTATTACTTCTTCCAATAAAGGATTTAAGATTCTCCATGGCCATCTGTAGTAGCTCCGATTCATGCTCCTTTAGTTTGAAATCATCACCACAAGAAGTCAAGAGAACTTGCGACAAATCATGCATAGACTTAATAAGCAACACCACATCTGTTTGTGGCCCCACAATGTCTGGCAGAATAGCTGACGCCAATCCTTTACCTTTCTCATCCTTCACGTTATTATAAGAGGAAACATTCTCTTGTACATTTTCTGGCTGCAAATTCTGATTTGTTTTTACATCTTTAGCTTCTTCTTCAGATGACTTAACTAAGCCAATGGTCACAGAATCCAACATTTTATCTTGGGATGTTTCAGAAGGCAGCAAATTACCACTGGAAATTTCATTCTCAAAAGGGAAACTGCAAGAATTCCCAGTATGCCTCTTGGAAAATGTATATTGGGATGATGAAGGCACACCTTTCCAGCATGGTGAATCCAAGACAACATTGTGCTCATCAACCGAAGAATCCAGATCAAATTCAGTACCAGGATTGCCAGGTTTTGCATTTCCCGGCCTGCATTTGACCTCCAATTCACGGGGCCTTACCACCTGATTATCCCCTTTAATTGCTGGTGATTTAGCAACAGGAGCAGCTATCGTTACTTTAGTGCGATTAGTGTTACTATGAGGAATAGGATCCTTTTGTTCATGAGGCAAAGAATCAAAATACTCCAAGCTGATTCTGCATGGATTCCCATAATGCACAGAGGTGAAACCACTTGTGCAGTTCACTAACGGATCAGTTGGAACAACACCTAATCCACTGCCAGGTCCAAGTGGGGGAGGGTTTGTCAGGCTTTGGGCTGAGCATGACTCAAGTTGGGTCATGTATTTGTCATATGGTAAACCACAGTAGCCCTTGGACGAGCTGGCATCAAGTGAGAATGATTCCGAAAGTTCCTTGAGCATTGGGGCCACCACGGATGACCGGAAGCCATTCGAGAAGGGGTCTGCATGGCCCGCAAATGAAGATCGAGATGCACTGGGAAAAGGGTCCAAGGAGGATTCCTTGAGAGTGGTACCCATGCCCGACAATGTAGAACCCTTAGATAAGAAGGACCCGGTGCTGTATAATGAAGGGTCTTGGTCCCACTTCCATGGGGAAGCCTCCTGTACAATGTGATATGTGTTCGGTAAAGGATTAGCGTGGGGGGCACTTGGAGGGATCTGGTTTCGTTCAAAATCCTTCAAAGCCATTGAAACTGCAGATCCTTAAAAAAGGTTAATGTTAGAAATTGTTACCATACCAATGTTTTGGGTCCAATGACAATTGAGTTAATTTGACAATCTTGACAATATTTTTCAAATCAAGCCAAAATATTTTAATAAACACAAAATGATTTATAGACATTGTTGGCCTTATAGCTTGCTTGTGTAGCAAATATCATGCAATTTGAACGTCACTTGATACTCCACCAAAGGCCATTAAATATTAACCATCACAGATTTTAAGCCTTTTGATGAACCAATTTTGTCATTTCTTATGTGCATGATATGGATCAAATTATAAATATCAGATTTAAACATTAAGAATTATTTTTAACCATTATCAAATTGTCAAATTAACTCATTGCCAATGGATCCCCACCTCTTACAATTTAGCACAATTGTGTTCTGATTACTCTTTTTACTTATTTGTTGGCCTTATAGCTTGCTTGTGTAGCAGGGGCAGAACTAGAAAATTAAGATAGAGGGGGCTGAATGAATAAGCGTTATGTAATTGTATATTATAAGGGGGGCTAATAATAATAATTTTTGTAAAATTTTAAATTTTGAAGGTAAATAATGTAAAATTTTCAAAGGATAGGGGGAGCTTAGCCCCCTTTTCTTACCACTTAGTTACGCTCCTGTTGTGTAGCAAATATCATGCAATTTGAACATCACTTGATACTCCACCAAAGGACATTTAATATTAACCATTACAGATTTCAAGCCTTTTGATGAACAAATTGTGTCATTTCTTATGTGCATGATATGGATCAAATTATAAATATCAGATTTAAACATTAAGAATTATTTCAACAATTATCAAATGTCAAATTAACCTATTGCCAATGGATCCCCACCTCTTACAATTTAGCACAATTGTGTTCTGATTACTCTTATTACTTATATTAGCCTAACTAAAGCTTTGTTGTGCTCAAGAAGGGCTTGACTGAGCATGGTAATGCAACTGTTGTAGATAAATTAATCAATATTACCTACTTGCCTATAATCTGTACTGTCAAAATTTTAAAGATGAGATCAAAGTTTCAGGGTGATCTTCTTTGAGTAAGTTGCCTCATCAGAGTTCCAAATAATACTGAACTCATCAGAATTCATAATTGGCATGTTCCATCAAAAAGGCTAACCTGTAGGATTATTTTTTCACCCATAAAACTAATAACCAGACTACCCATTTAACCAAAATAGTGCAATTTTTCACCAAGAAGGATGCCTGATATTGCTAAAAGCACATCAAAGTCCTTTTTGTGACCCCTAATGTATACATAATTTGACTCTATATGAAAATACAACAAAGTTTCGAACAATTACTAAATTTTACCAAAATAATTAAAAAAAATTCAACCAAAATGATACCTTTATCCATGGGAGAGAAAGGATAGGTCTGAGATGGATCGATCCAGGAGTCGCTCCCATCAGCAGTAACCTCGGGGACCCACGAAGGTTTCCAATGCTCGTATGGCCGATAATAGGACGTCGCGGCAGCACTTATCCCATCGCTGCCCGATGCAAACGTGAATGCATCAGCTGGGATGCTCATCTGATGCTGAGAAGAGTGAAACATGGTCGGAGCAGTGGGACCCAGAGATGCAGGGTTGTGGATCGGATCAGAGGGAAGGGGGCGACCGCCGGCTGTGAATGGAGCGGCTAGCGGGGAGAGGGAGGACAGTGAAGGAGACGGCGGCGATCGCCGGAATTCGGAAGGCATCCTACCGGGAAATGAAGTCATGGTATGAATTTGTTGTTCTTGCTTGGGGGTTTGCAAAGGGATGGATAGTTGGAAGGCAAAATTAAGAGGGTTTGTGTATCTGTATGTGTATCTGGTGTGGAAAGGGTTGTAGTTGTAGTTAGGTGGCTAATTCCGCATCAGTGCCAATTTCGATGTGTTATGACCTCAACCTCGGTGAATTCGCATCCTCTGAGATATCTCATATTTTGTGTGAAAAAATTTCAACCGTTCAAATACGTTCTGCACGAATCTCAAGGCTACAATAATACTGGCCCCCGCGCTATCCCCGAATAGGCACCGGACACGTCGGTCACGCAAAATATGAGATATCTCAGAGGATACGCACTCGTCCTCAGTCGGGTTTCAATCCGGTGTATTTTGTCACGCTGCACCGAGGAATCATTTAATAACTTCGGATGTGTGTGTATGTACGGAGATGACCATGGGCTGATGTAAATTGCGAATTAAAGTTTATATTTTAATTTGTGTTCATATTTGGTGATTTTAAGGTCTAAACGGTGGATTCAAATTATTGAACATGACTTTCATATTAAATTATGTTTGAGACTAATTTCTTTCTGAAAAAAAATTACTTTTTTTTAGATAGAATGATAGATACAAAATTATTATTTTCAAAAAATTATAAAACATAAAAAATAGTCATTTTGTATCTATTTAAAAATATGATTGCTCAAAAGCCTTCATTTTTTGTGTTTGCATCATGCTTTCATTTAAAAAAAAATACAATAACTTGAAAGTTCAAACTTAAATGTTAAAACGTTAGATATATTATCTATATTAGTTTCTCTATGCAAATGTGAAAGATCGCAATGTTTCGATTTTGTTATAATTAGCATCAAGAGCTTGCAAAAATACATCTATGTGGATAAATTTTGGACGTTGATTTTTCAACTTATTGATCCATAAATAACCAAAATCAAAAGGTAATATTTTTTATGTGCGTGTAGAGAAAATAATATAGATGACATGTAATGGTTTAATTTTGACAAATACATTTTAGAATTTGTGTTATTAGAAAATTAAAAGTGGAAGTATGACGGAGCCACAAAAATTGAAGGCATCTAAATCCTCATCATCTAAAAAATAGTAAAAAGTTTCCACAAAATGTAAAATGTAGTCTACAAGCGCAATTTAATATAAATATTATATTGAGTAGTTTAGATGGAATGACTATTTGGACTTTAAATAGTTAAATATGAATGCGAATTAAAACATGAGTTTTGTACATTAGCAAATCTCTGTATATATATAGATATTTTATTCTCTGTATTTGTGCTTTCTTCATTCCAATTACTGAGGAAATGGAGAATCCGATAATGTATATTTATTGCAAATTAATTGCATGTAATGCTATTACAAGATGTCAAGCTAATTATAATTTAATAAGATTGCTATTTGAGCAATAGTTATTGCTAATTTAATAAGGTTATTATTTAACAATATGATGATTTGGAAATTAAAAATTTATTACAAAGATGTAAATTAAAACTACAAATAAAATATGTTAAAAATAAATATTTAATAGATCACACATGTTAAAATTAGAGTGAATTGGAAGGATAAATATTGTTTGAATTTTGAAATTGTTCATGGGATAATTATTAAAGATGGTTCTTTTTTAGGTGAGCTACGTTAGATAATTGCAAGACCAATTACATAGATATGAACTAATAAAATGACAAGAGTTACAAGTATAATTTGAGGTGAGCTACGAGAATAAAAATACTTTAAAATTAATAATGGTTAAAGTTGTTGATATGACAGTTAAAATTATTTTTATAATTGCTAAGATTGTTGATATATCGTCATATATTTGTATAATTGCAATACAATTATGTTTTAGTTCTGTATTTAGATAGAGTTATTCTATTATTTTTATATTTCTATAACATGGAACCTATATTTTGCTATAACATCAACAAGCTATATTATACACATATTTTAGATTTTTGAAATTTAGCTTTTGGGAGTTGCCGAGTTGGGACCATTAGATTTTTGACACAAGCTGAAATAGAATATATGAAGTATTTTCCAAAACATAAACAAAAAGCTAAGTTTCTCATAATTTTTATTTTTCATTTTTGGCATCCAGTCCCTTTCTGAAAGTTAGCATTCATCGCCACAACATAAGTTGTCGAGTACGATTCAAATCAAATGTTTCGTAAAAAATTATATATATAATTTTGAAAAATATATATCCTTTTTTACTGCGCTATTTCTGTTTTCATGTCCGGACCCATATTTCCAAGGAAATAACTCTACTGTTATTTCAAAGAGATAACAGGATTCTGTTATTCTGATTTCAGCCATTGACTTTTGTCGAAATTCGAGCACAAAAATTTTTTTCCTTAAGATTCGTGCATGAAAAATTTTGAACCGTTGTGACAGAAATAACAAGGTCATGTGATCCCTTTGGAATAACAGCAAATTTATATCCTATTTCCAAATTCAAGTTCCCGAAATTTGAAAGTGCATAACCAGGGGCGAATCCAGGATTTTCATCAGGGGGGCAAAAAAATATCGGATCGGGTTTAAATACCTAATTGGGTATAAATTCATTAACCAATTGGGTACTCGACAAAAAACAATGCTTTAACTTATACTTTTCAATGCTTTGACTTATAATTTCTGATGCTCTGATTTATAATTCTAATTACCAATTAAAATTCAACAGATTTATTTTAATTTTAATTCTAAATTTAACTCGAATTACAAATTAGATGTTCAGAGGGGGGCAAAAAAAATTCAAAAAAAACAAAATCGGTCGGAACCGATAAATTTCCACTAAAATCCAAATCCAGAAGAGGGCAACTGTCCCTCCGAATAAATTGGGTCCGCCCCTGTGCATAACAATAAATCAATCCAATTGAAATTTCTGTTTCATGCCGAGAACCCTTTTTCTTACTTTGGATATGATGCTACTTTCTAGCTTCTAAGATACTTTAAACGGGCCCTACTACCCGAATTCATCAATTATACACTAGTGATGGTGATGGAGCCGAAAATGTTAGGCTCCATCACCATTACTAGTGTATAGTTGATGAATTCGTATCCTCTGCATTAACTAAAAAAAAAATGTTAATGTATCTGGACTGTTTGATTTTATTTAAGATTTGTGCGGACTAAATCTGTACTAATATTAAAGGATCCTTGTTTTATAGACAGGAGCTGGATTGACTCCGTTTAAAAATCAGACTGCCGGAATACATTAACTCAAAAGATGCTTGAGTTAATGCAGACGATGCAGACTCATAGTGGATGAGGTGATGTACGCGCTCCGGTAATATTTTGTATGCAATCGGTAATTTAGTAATTTTGGTGGAGCAAAATGAAAGTTTTGATATAAAGTTAGAAAATGTGGAGCCTTACGTTATCATGACCATTTACAAATCGTGATGGAGACTAAATTAGATGACAACCTAATTAGAGGGGTATTATAATTACTAATTTGATTATTATGAATTCATATAATGTAACCTTGATGGTTGCTATTTTGGAAAGGCCACTAAAATTTTATAATGTAATTAGATGAGAATTGTTGTTGCTGCTCTTACTGTTACTATTACTATTACTATTATTTGATGAAAAGATCTAGAGTTTGTTTCATTACATTGAAATACTAACTTACAATGTTCAGGTCTATTTGTTTGTTATGGGATGACACGGGATTACTGGAATTGATCTCTCCGCAAAAGAGGAGTACTAACGCGCTCTTTCAAACAAGCTGTTAATTCCAAACAAACTATTTGTGTCGGCCTAATGTGGGCCCGAAACCCAACAATTGAATAATAACAACAGAATATAATTACCAATGATTGCAAGCCATATCTAATATTGAACTCACATTGTTCATTAAGACGAGACGAATATTTTAAAAATATAATTATTTCAACATGATATTCGCACCGAAAGAAATACGCGTGAAATTAAGGGGTTTAATCTTATCTAAGAAATATTTACAATTAAACAAAATATAGAGGGGCTAATGAAAAGACGACAAAATCCTAAATATTCAGCTGGATGGAACCCATTATCCTGCCCCACATGTACAACCAAATATGCTCCTTTAGATGTAAATCAAACTGTTAACAATTGCACGTCAAACATAGATCTCCGTCCAAAGAAGTGTATGCATAATTCTAAGATTTCTGTGTAGCAGGTCCGATATTTTTATCAAATAAGAACTTCAATGTTCTCGTCTCTTAGGGTTTCGATACTGAAGATCCAAAAGCCCGACAGTCCACTGCGTATCGCCCAGTGGCTGGCTGGACCCTGTCAGTCAGTGGGGACCTGTTGATGTTTTTTCTTTTGATATTAATGTACCAAACTATTGAGTGAGTCTATGGTACTATGCATAGCACCGATTAGTTCGTATTACGGAGTCATATATTTATTTTTGAAAACTCTAATGGTCGATCAGAACCGTTCAACGTGATCTCCACATGAATATGTACTTGCAAACTAAATTTTATATTTTTTCGAATTTTTTTACTATATTTTAAGATAGGTAGAAAATCACTTGATATGAAAATTCTGAACCATCCAAAAACAGTGATTTTCTATCTATCTAAAAAATAGAAAATTTAGCCCACAAGTATATTCTCATATGAAAATCATGTTGAACTGTTCGAATCGACCGTTAGAATTTTGAAAACGAAAACATTGATCCGTAGTACAGACTAATCCATACTATGCATAGTACCATAGACTCAACACCCATAGATAGTAATTGTAAATTAAATTTCGAAAAATGGAGAACCGTTGGAAAATATCAACCAATTCCAACGGTTTGCAGGTAAATTAATTTACTCAACAGTAACTAGGCCGGATATATCATTTGCGGTAAATCAAATTAGTAAATTTATGCATTCACCAAGAAAACCGCATTTGAATGCAATTGATAGAATTTTGAGATATTTAAATAAATCACCCGGAAATGTTATATGGACGAAAAATAATAAATCTAATGATGTGTGTAGCTATTCCGATACAGACTGGGTTAGGAGCTTTGATAGAAAATTAACAACCGGCTATTGTACATTTGTAGGTGGAAACTTAGTCACATGAAAAAGCAAGAAGCAAAATGTTGTGGCATGATCGAGTGTGGAAGTGGAGTATCATGGCATCCACCGTAAGTGAACTCACGTGGATCAAACAATTGCTTGAAGAGTTGAACTTCAAAATAAACCAATTAAGATGTTTTGTGATAACAATGCGACAAGACATATTGCTTCGAATGCAGTGTTCATGAAAGAACAAAGCATATCAAACTCGATTGTCATTTCATAAGAGAAAAAGTGCAAGCAAAAAAAATCGGAACTGCTTATGTGAGGAGTTAAGATCAACTAGCCGATATCTTCATATCTAATTCCAAAAGCATTTAAAGAAATAACAAACAAGCTAGATTAATATGAATACAATATCCAATTCTCATAAATTTACACTTCATAAGATGTTGTCTATTACTAATCGTGTAAAATCGAAAAAAAAAAAAAAATCAGACTGAATAGGCGTGTTAAGATAAATGTTACGATTATCTAAAAAGTAATTTAAATTTAAATTGTAGTACATCTTTTTTGCGTTGCCAATTACCATATCCGTAATAGCCTTTAAACATAAGAACATAACAAGCCAACTTTGTTACAGAATAAAGAAATAAGCACAATAGAAAAGTATGGATTACAAAGGAAAAAAGAAACAAAAAATAAAACTTTTTGACTTCTCGGATAATCCGCCTAAAAGGAGCGCTCCTTGTACAACCACCCCGTATATTTACTTATCCAAATAACGACTACTTCAGATTTTTGGCATGTAGCAAGAGAAAGAGGGATAAATATATTAACAGAATAGTTTTGGCTTCATGCAAAACACAAACTATAGAATCAAAATAGCGCTGTGCGCTGCATGTAGCTAAAACCTCTCTGCAAAAAACCTTTACCAGAAAGAGGGGGTAATCAATAGGTCTATTTCTGTCTGCTGTTGCCGCTGTGCAGTGGCAGGCACATGCGAATGCGATGAGGCGAAGGTTACGAGAGGTTGCATGACAGCCCGAATTGGGCGTGGAACTGGTGCATCATGTAGCAGCTCCTCCATAGTCCGTGCCAATAGAAGTGTATATTCCTCCAACATCTCCGCTATTGATGTCACTAGAAACATCTCGCTTTTATCAGTATCTTTTTTACTAGTAATGGTGATATATATATATATGTTAACTGGTCGATGCTTCTTTCTTTAGGCGGGGGTTATGTACTATTAATTAAGCAAGAAGAGCTTTTGGTCTATCTGATTTGTTTATTCGGTAACCTTCTAGTTCGGCCTTATCTGGTATTTTCTGGGTACAGATGCCCCCTGATTCGGTACACTGAATTTAAGCTTATTGGATTCATTAAACATCGGTTATGCTTTTCTCTAATTTATTGCGTTGGATTTTTCATTTTTTTTGTCCTTGTTGATTTTTTTTTTTCAAAGCAGGGTTTTCGTAGATCTAGCATCTATTTTGTTTAATATAATTTAGGGATCGACTAACAGTCCTCCCATTCAGTCCCCTAAACGTCCCCCTAACTGTCAAAGTACAACTGTCAGTCCCCCATTCAACATACATTAATTCAGTCCCAAAATGAAAAGTATGAATACCTAAGATATGAAGTATGCATATATAATTCATCAAGTATTCATACCTAAGATATCAAGTTCATACTCTAAAAACTGGACACAATACTACTCATCTTTTACACGTTTTTCAAGGTAGTTTTTTTTTTCTCCATTCATTCTAACCAATTTTTGGGACGATCTATGAGGAATTTTGCAAATCTAAAAACACGAACGTTTTCTATTTTTTTTTCTCTTTCAAATGAGATCCATGATGACATACTTTTACACGTTTTTCAAGGTATCAAATATTCAAATATGGAAAGTATTCATACAAAATGGAAAGTATTCATACCTAACATATCAAATATTTATATATAATTCATCAAGTATTCATACTTAAGATATCAAGTATTTAAATTTAAAAAACTGGACTCAAATATGGAAAGTATGAATACCTAAGATATGAAGTATTCATACTTATGATAAGTATTTAAAGAAAAAAACTGAACTCAACTTTTACACGTTTTACACGTTTTTCAAGGTGGTTCAATGATTGAAAAAGTTAGTTATAATGGGGGGACGTTTAGGGGACGGAAGTGGGGGGGACTACATCTTTACTCTATAATTTAAGCTTATAGTTCTTGTTTAAAACTTTCTTGAATTTTCTAGAGGATCAAGGGATGACGTGGGTCATCATCTCCCTTCAGATTGAATTCTATAACACCGTGAACAAAAATGCCCAAGTACTTTTCTCAATTTTCTCAAGTCTCAAGTCTATATATGTCACTTCCTTGTGGGCCCCAAAGACAGAAAAACGAAGATCGTGTGATGCGGCTCTTCTGTAATTGAAATGAGCCAGGTTCAAACCTCAGTCTTGAATCTTGATTAGATATATACGGTACCTGTGAATTTCATTCAAATTTAATCCTTTATTATTCTATATATGCGTATTATTATCCTCATAGGTAGACAAGGCATTAAGATTTTAGGTTAATGCCTAAAAAACACAAAGAATTAGGTGAACTTGGGCCTGATTGGGCTGGCCGCATCTTGAGCTGGATTGGTGTGTAGGATGTTAGATCCAAATAGCCGGGCCTATTTTTCTCTGTTTTCTTTTCTTTTAAAATAAGAATTCTCGTTAATGTAGCATTTATTTTTGAGAAAATATTCACCAAGTCCAATTCATTTATTTTCATTTGGGCAGGAAATATTCTTGTGTTGTGAGGTATATATAAGCACCTCAACCAGGTAGAACTAAAGTGAGATTCTGTCCGGACACCAGTTTTTTTTTTTTTTAAAAAAAACTACCCAACTGATATTTTCTTCTCTTTTTGCTATTAAGTGAAATTAATTAAATCAACACTAAATCATGATGCTCTCCAGTAAAATAAACAGGAAACGTCCATGGGAATGGATTTGGCAGTAAAACAGGTACTGTATTCATCACAAATAAAATAAAATTGTTTTTTTAAAATAAATTTAAACTCTTTATAATTTTTTTTCTTATTTTAAATAGGTGAGAAATATAAATAGATATACGTATTCTTAAAATAAATTAAGATTTTTCATAACTTATTCCATGATACAACCGAACACTAATATTAGCACATTCCTATATATAATTAATCACATGTGTACTCGTATTCATGGGTTCTCACTTTTTCAAAAGTTGATTCCGGCAAACTTCAAAGTAGATATAATCGACTAAAGCACTTTCATTTTCACACTGAAGCTGATGCTTGGCGAATATACAATCAAGATAATAAAAAATTTAAATTAATCAACTACACGTCAAAAGTGCAGAATCTATTAAAATCTGTTCACGACCTGAATATATTCCCCTCCTTTCTTCCTTTTGTCAATTACATCCCGAGTAAAGAAAGAAAGTAGATCCCCCTAAACCCTAATAGAAGTGCTCCTGAAATAGAAGTGCTAGCTCCCTGATTCCAGTGGAAATTCCTTTCTATCTAGAATTATAGCAGCAGCATTTATTGTTATTACTAATTTCTTGAAAAAGAATATAGAAGGGGAATTTTCTAAGACATAATAACTGTAGGAGCATCAGCAGACATGTTAGGTTAATGTCAATTATTTTGGCTAAAAGTTTACAATTTATTTGGTTCATCTAATGAAATGATACGGTCTTCCACCTACATATATGCAAAGGTAATAGGTGTATATAAGGAATGTTCTGAGTGGATATTTTTCAATTCTTTATTAATTACTTTTTTTGAGAATCAATTCTTTATTAATTACTTAATGAGAGTACTGTTTGTTAAAGCTAAATTTGAACAAACCAATAGTTGTGTCATTGGTTAAATATAAGACGGAAACTTACCAAGTATTTTCTGTTTTGGCCTTTGCAAATTACAATAACAAGTATTATTTAAACATCAAGTGCTAGGTCGCTTTTGTGTGGGAGCAAAGACGGAGCTAGACTTTCAAGTTATGAGAATTAGATGTGATGAATAGAGATCAATTATATAAATTTTTCTTGCTATGAATGAGAGTCAATTTTACACAATAAAATATGGCACAAGTACAATTTGAAAAACAAGAATGGTTCTTTCAAAAGGCTCCGCTGCTGTGTGAGAGGTCACAGGTTCAAAATTCATACAAAGTTTCTTTGTAGTTATTAAATAGTTAAGTAATTTGATCTCCAACCTTTGTTCAAAAGATTGGATTATTAATAATTATTCTTTTCCCAAAATAGTATCACTGTTTTGTTTTGTTTTGTTTTGCTTTTTATTTAAATACTCAATTAAATATTGAATATAGTATTGAGTTAGTGTTATTATGCTAATTCAGTTCGTTGAAATAGCGAATCGAGCTATTTTTGAATTAGCATTATTCCAGTTATACAATCTAAAAAATATTTACATTGTTCTAAATAACAAATTTCGAACAAAAATCTTTTCTGATATGCTAATCCGAATAATATTTTTTTTTTCCTTTTGGGTCCTTTTAGCGTGATTCTTTTGGATTGAGTTATGTTGCAGCCGACACGGTTCAAATCTTATCTTGGGCCCGAAAGAAGCCCAAACAAAAAACAATGTTGTTGCGGAAAAAAAAAGTATTCGTTTGATGATTAATCTGATGATGACCGATATATATATTAAAAATATTTTCTTTTTCTTTTGGGATACAGAAGGAGTTGATTTTGTATCCGGGATAATAATATTTAGGTAATTTTTTGTGTTATCTTTTTTTTTTGTTGTTGTTGTTGTTTACTTCGAAGAAAAGGAAAGCTATATTTGTAGTGATATTACGGCTGCACATGATAATATGCTCAAAACTTGTTTCCTCCTTTTAAACCACCAAAGAATAAATGAGCAGGCTGATGAGTCACTATAGCAGGGTTGATTAAAGATGAAGTTTAGTATCCACCACAGATTGTTTATGCTACTTTTAATTTGCCTTACCAATTTTAAGTCCCAAATTTCTAAAATATTAAATAGGGAGGTATCTCTAGTTAACCTTGGATGCTAAAGTTACAATGGCTCTTTTCTCATAAATAAAAATGAAATATAAATGGCATTATGTGGGTGTCCTCACCAAACTTATCTCTATGATATTAAGATTATTCAGTTTTGATTTTCTTTTCAAAAGAACAATTTAACCTTTTATTTTCAGAAAATTAATCTTTAATAAAAAAAAAAAAAATCAAAATGTTCTCTACAAAAAATTACAAACAATTAACAAAAAAAAAATTAACTTTTTTTTTTTAAATGTTTTATTCAGTTTTTTTTTCCCTTCATTTTTTCATTTTGATTTCATCGATTATATGTATATCCATCTCAGAGTTCTTTTTCAAAATCCTAATCAAACAATGTAACCAATTACGATTAATAAAATAGGAGCATATATGACTCTCATTCTTATTTTAAAAAAAAAATTAAAAAAGAGAGAACAAAAAACAATCAAACTTGTTAATGAAAATCGAACTAGTAATGTCAGATAGTCAATTTAGCAGCTAGATTCGGACTTCCAAAGTTTACAACTATGTGATACACCTTAATTTCTATTTTCTAAAATAAATGGTTATAACTTAAAAACTGATTGTCCTTGCAAATAAATCAATGAGGAGCTTTGTGAGAATATCTCAATAGATCTAGATCAGATCTATCACTCAAGGTAACAAATACTATGCTGCCAAGTGCCAAGTCACATGCCGATAAGATGGATTTGAGACTATAATAAAGGATTAAGCTATATAAAGCTTAATAACTAAGTAAGAAGATATATATACGATAGCTTTGCTTTCTGAAAGGAATAATCTAACAAGAACTGGAATGAACGAAAACATGATAATTAAATAAATGAATCAACCCAGGTGGCAACATGATAAAATATAAATATAAAGAGAGACTGTAATATTGTGGTACCATAATATTCCTCTCTATATGATTCCTATTTATCATTTGGGGGTGAGGGAGGGATTGAAAGATATTTATAATATCTGATGTATAGTAAACTTTCTTGCTTTTCAAATTATGCTGATGTGTGATCCACTGATCAATGACCAATGAAAGGTTGAGTATACTTTTATTAATTAATTGTTGGAAACTATTAAATATATATATATAGTGACCTCGATCTATGTACCCCCTCAGGATATTAGTCAATTAATACGGTTAATTGTGTATCTCCCTAGAAGATTAGCAAAGATCGATGCTCTGTCTCCGCTCCTAATCCAATGTAGTACAATTTTTGTAAATCAGCTACGGCCACAAAAGTTACGAAAAACCCCCTTCATTATCCGTATTAGCATGTTGATAATTTAACATCAGTGTTATGTCGAGTATAATTGAAATTCGTAAGCAGGCCACCTTAACTACATAATTAATTGCTTAAAAAAAGATAGAACTTGAAATATTTAATTTCTACTGTTAAGTTCCCAATGTCTATTCATTACCAGCATGAATTAATTACATGTGTTAGCACATTTTTTTTTTTGCGCCGGTGCAAATTTGAATACGTGAATGGTAAAAAATGTTTGCCTTTTATAAAATCAATGAGCAAAATTAATTGCGAGCTCATCTTTTATATGTTATTATTAAGTTTGAGTTTTATATACTAAACAAAATTTCACTTAGCTAATGGAGGGGTTACTTATCAGGACTTGGAAATTTTGCTAATGTCGGTAGTATTTTAAACTTACATTTTGCTGATGATATCTTGTTGTTTCCACAAGCAGACAAGGATGTTTTGAATTATGTTAAATGGTTGTTACTAGCATTTGAAAACTTGTTTGGTTTGAAAATTAATTATGTTAAGAGTGAGATGTACCCACTCAATTTATCTGATAATGAAAGTAGAAGTTTAGCTACAGTTTTAGAATGTCAAATAAAGAATTTACCTCTTATCTAGGTGTGCCTATTAACAGTAAAGCTTTATGTGATAATGATTGGCAAACCCTTATTGACAAAATTGAAAAACGATTACAAGGCTGGAAGAGTTCTTTTTTGTCCTTGGGTGGCAGAGTCACTCTATTGAACTCTGTCATTTCAGCAATACCATTATATTGGTTGTCTATTTATCGTTTACAGTTAAAATCTGACATAGAATTGATAAAATTAGACGTAAATTTTTATGGCATGGTGGTAACTTCACAGGAAGAAAATACTCTCTTATCTCTTGAGATGTTGTCTGTAGAGGTAAAGATCAGGGATTCTAGATGTTATTGACTCAAAGTTAATAACCAAGGCTTTGTTAGTCAAGTGGTAGTAAGATTTTTGGATAACAATGTTACTGGTAGATGGAAAGATATTTAATAAGTATAAGAATAGGACTTCATTTTCTACTTGTTTTTTTCATTTTGGAGATCAATTCTTAAGGGTCGTGAAATAACTAATTTAGGACTTAATAAAGAAATTGGAAATGGTAGGAGTACTGCCTTTTGGTTAGATAGGTGGTGTGGAAACATGCTTTACATCATCATAATCCACATCTGTTTTCTATTATTCAAGATAGATTTATTTCAATGGCATCTGTCTTCTCCACTCCCTCTTTAAATTGAGTTTTTTGTAGACAACTGACTGGTGTTTATTTATAAGAATGACTAGCTCTACAACAACAATTTTTTTCATTTTACATTAGATAATACATTAGAAGATAAGCTACTATGGAGATGATCCACTAAGCATATCTTTTCAGTTCATTCTTTCTATAAATGGTTAGATTATGGTGGAATTCCTATTAAGGAATATAACACTATTTGGCAATCCAAATTACCTCTTAAGATTAAGATTTTCTTATGGTTAGTTAGGAAAGGTCAAAATAAGGTATTGTATTCCGCACTTATGATTATATTTTATGAGTTGGCTTTGATATATGACGGTTCATAGGTTAAGGTGGGGAACTATCTCTCATTTCTCGTGATGTAAGTGTTTGATCTCTAAATAAGATGCAATTGTTTGATCTCTAAATAGGACGTAATTGTTTGACCTTTATGATTTCCTAACATAACTTGCTCAAGATTTATGTTAATTTGTTTGACCTTTACGACTTGAAATTAGGTCCTTTTCACTTTGTCAAACTTAGTTGAAATAAAATGAAAAAGCTCTCTACCCTTATTCCCCTTTTACACTATCATTTTATGTCCGAATTATTCAATCACATTATTATTTTTTCCCGAATAATTTTTAGATTTTTTAAAAGTAATGTTGTAACTAAATTTTAATTTATTTGTTCAAATGGGATTCATTACTAAAAAGGCAATAAGGATCAAATCTGGAGAAAAGATCACAATAAATCTACTGCATCATATGGAGCAAATTATTTTTTAAGGATAAATTAAGTTCTTATCCTTTTTATCAGAATTCTTATTCGATTCCTCAAAAGCATTAAGATTCATGTATGGATTGAGATCGAGAGAGGCTCAGAACATTTAACCATCTTTTAAAAATATTCAAAAGCAAAAACCGTGCAACACAATGTATAACAGGTTCTAACAGCCATAGTAACAATATATGCGATTAATTCGTGAATAATCCGCGTTTTATTTTATTTTTTACGTTTCTGAACCGAACTCTGATAAAACGCAAAAAAATGTATAATACGTTTTATTTGCGAATAAAACGCGAATCACAAATTATTTGTGAGAAAAACACGAAAAAAACATGATTTCTTTTTTAATTTTGGGGGGGGGGGGGTTTCGGATTTTTTTTTGCTTCCTTGTTGTACCGAATCATTTCACCGCCGAACCGAACCCAAACTATTTGTTTGTCACTATGCTAACAGGTAGGCTATGCTATAGTGACAAATTAATAGTTCGGGTTCGGTTTGGCGGGGTTAAAAATTCATAATTCAGAAACAATTCGAAAATGATTCGGTACTACAAAGAAGCAAAAGAAAATAAAAAACCAAAAAAAAATCTCATTTTTTTGCATTTTATTCGCGAATAATTCGTGATTTGCAAATAAAACGTATAATACATTTTTTTTGCATTTTATTCAGTGTTCGGTTCGAAAACTTAAAAAAAAAAATTATACACGAATTATAGGCGAATTATTGGCGAATTATGTTACTATAGGCTACGCGTAACAAATCGATCTACAACCATAAACCCTAAACCCGGACCTAAACCGTCCGATCTACATCAACATTCGCACTAACATTTAGATTCAAGGAGCCATTTATTATTAAGTTTTAAATATATTTGCACGAATCTCAATACAAATCGGACGTCTAAACTTGACTTTGGATAAGGCTTTGTCCAAAGCCCTTTGGACAAAAATACTCTTGTCGATCGGCTAGTTGGAAATAAATTTTAGAAAAATACTTTTACTGGAGTTTCTGTACCCAAAATTAAATACTTCTGATTTAATATATTTATGAGAAAAGTTTTCAATTTCACATGTATTTAAGAAAAAAGACGATCACTCGACAATGGTATTTTGAAAATGTTTACAATTTTTAAAAATAAACAAAATTGAAAATTAAAAATTTAATTTATATATTGTATGGTATTGAACATATAGACAGCTTAAAAGTCAAATTTCACATGCAATTTTATTATTGTTTGTTGATACATCAAAGAATTATTTATTTCGGACCATTGAAATTTTAAGCCTCATGATGTACCGTGAAATATATACCACACCTTATTTATTTTACTGGCATGATATATGAATATTATAGATCAAATATATTTTAAGATTCTTTAAAATCAAAAAGTGATATTAGAGATGTAATCTTATTCATTTTGGTGGACACGTACGTACTGCATCAGATTCAGTATAAATTTTAAAATAATTCAGTTATGGAGGAAAATATAATAAAAAACAAGCCATTTAATTTAATGATCATATGATGAATGACTAAACGATTTTCAAAATAAAAACAAGAATCCGTGACTATTTGCGAGAGTGAAAATGTTTTTTAGTTGGTATCGTCGCAGATACTTCAGTCGGTAATAACAATATCTTCGAAAATAACAATTTATGTCAGTGTATCTTCACCAATAGTATTTTTTTACTCTTGCATACAGTGACAAACTGTACATACGTTGAATTAAAGCTATCGTTCTTCAATCCGTATTTTGAATTAATTGTGTGAAACAACAAAAGAAATACAGAAATAACGTATAGAACATCTGAGAAATAATATGAAGCTTCAAAATTTTGGAATATACAATAACTGAAAAGCACGGGTGAAAACGGAGCAAATACGGAGCGTATAGTGGTAAATTCATATTCATATTTTTTAAATTTTCCGGATACGAATACAGATCGGATATCAGCCGTATACAAATACGGATCAGATTAGATATTTATTAAAATAATATTAAAAAATATCAAAATTCATAATATTAATCTAATTTTAATGGTGAATAATAATATTTTTTCATAATATATTAAAATATATGATATATAGATACGGATAATTGAAATGTAAAATCATATCAGTATCCATATCCACACGGATATTCGGATATCGGATATCGGATATCCACATCTAATTTTTCGAATACGGATCGAATACGGATCGGATATTATCCATACTATTTTCACCCCTACTGAAAAGGGACAAATATCCTCTCCATTACTGTAAAAGATTCCCTTCACTTTACGATTTGAGATTAACTCTCAGCCGCTTTAAGCTTCGGACTGACGGAGGGGGCAGTATTATTGGGCTTTGAGATTCGTGCCAAGTTAAAAAGAACGGTCCAGATCAAGTAATTGTAAAAGATTCTCTATTACGGTACCGGGAGGATCTGAATTCACTGAAAAGACATGAGAATATATTAAAAGTATAATTTTTTATCTATTCTTCACATATCGGCTGCTTTCGAAAGTTTCTCTCACCGAGTGAGAGCCACGGCAACGTCGCCGTAGCTTGATAATTCTTTAATTGTTCTATGGTTAATTTAGTCATGATGGAAGAGATGGAGGGATGCCAATCCTCAAATTTTCATGTGAAATTAAAAACATCCGAAAAGATAAATGAATTAATGTCGGAGCATATCAGATTAAAGGAGGCAAGGCAACATATTGAGCTGCAAAGAAGCCATTTGAGGCGTGTATAGAAGATCCTTCCGTATTTCAAGGGCTTAAGGAGGGAAACACCAGAAATGACCTCCAACTTTTTAAATAGCTTTTGGCACTTCTGAAAATTAAATAAACAAAAATTGAAACAAAAAGTTGAGGCACTGACATAGTCAGGGCCAGAGAAGGAACATAAAAAAGTGTACAGCAGCGGGAAACTAGAAGAATATATTATACGAAAGAGATATAATAATTGAGGCAGAATGGAGTAGAATATCTTGTGCTTCCTTTGTACTAAATACCTCCCTCTCTTTCTAACCTCATAACCAAAACTATTTGTACCTTGCAATATAAGGTGAGAGGTAGCTTGGAGGTCATGGCAAATGCACTAGAAAGGGCTGTTTATTCTGTTTTCTCTTCTATTTTCTATTGCTGTAGCTACCAAGGTGACCACAGGCACGACACGAGAAGCACCGCGCACTATTACAGCAGCAACCCCAGTTACAGTAATACGTTTCACTTTGTCGAAGGGAAAAACGGGTATAGCCGAAGGATGGCGAAAGGGCGTCCTCTTTCTTTGCAGGTTTGTTCAATTTATTTATGTTATATATTGAATGTTCATAAATATATTATACAAGGTAATTTGGTGGTTATTAATTTATTTCTCATGATACTCCCAGTTTACCTTATTTTGGGAACTTAGGTTTCATTTTCATATGGTATCATATATACTTTAAATAAATATATGTGACCAGTGACCTTTCAATTGCATACTCTTTTTTAATAAGGGTTTGTTAAACAAAATTATAGTTATAATACGGAAGCTCTATAATATATATTTTTTAAAAATATATTAATTTATTTAAAGGGAACAAATGCATGTATATAAACTTTAATTTGGATTAATTTTTCTCTCATTAATTAAGCTTTGGGCCAGATTTTATTACTAATAATTATGTTCCTTGCTGTCTCTACTTTTGAAGAAGTTCCACTTGAATGAATTGTTTCACCGGAGAAGGAAGGAAATGATTTGTATGTGTTTGTGGCCAGTGTTTGTCTGATCAGTGTTGCTGTTGCATGAGCAGAGCATAAATTAATAAAGGCACAGTACTTAATATGTCGCATGTATCAATTGTCTGGATACTTTATTGTACATGCTCGGAATATGTTCCGCTATTTTTGCACAGTGTTTCCCACCACAGACAGTCAGACCAGTATAATTAATATTGAACTAATTAATTAATATATTATTGACATGGTTTGTGTCCCCCCACTGTGTATCTTCTTTTCTGGTAATCACGCTCATGATCCCATTGTTCATTTGACTCGCCAGTTGGAATCATCATCCCTAGAATTTACAAAGCACCATAACAATAATATTAGAACAACAGAGGAATAATGAAGAGCTAGCACTAACTTAAAATCCTTCTAATAAAAAGAGTGAATGCTAGCTGGAACTTCTATTTTGTAGCCTGTATATTTTTTTTTCCTTTTTCTGTATATTGTTGCTGTTACCATCTCATATGATTACTTATTTATTATTTAGTATGATTTCTTATTATTACTATCTAAATATATAGTGTGTTGCGTGCAGACTGTGGAGCTTAAAGTGAGGATGTGCTGCGCAGGTTGTGAAAGGGTTGTCAAACATGCTCTCCTAAAACTAAGAGGTATCTTTTAAAGCCTGCATTTTGCATTATTACCCCTCTTAAAAGTAGATATTCTTTTCTAAATCTTTTTCAGATCGAATCAATGCTTGCATGTTTCCTCTTTTCTCCATCTTTCTGGCGACTTTTCTAGTATAATGTGCCATGTTCAATTAATTCCTTATATCAAAGAACGGAATCTGAGTCATCCTCATTTTTTGTTTTCAAAATACATATATTATAAGTATCTTTTTTGTATTTTATTACAAAAAATATTAATTGTACATAGAATTATTCCACAAATATTTATAAAACTTTTTTACATCTAATCTCCGTCCTTTTAAAAAAAAAAAATAAGCTCCATTCTTTTTATAAACAAAAATAAAATTATGATTATATGTAATACTGATATCTCGTTGGAATTTATTTTGCATTCCTCCTAATCGGCACGTTCAACTATCGACTATTAAAAGTGTCAAAAGATTGAGCCCGCGCGCTCTAGCCTCGTACCAGCATTCAAATTAACGAAAATCAGGCGCTGAACTATATATAAATATTATAATTTTTTTTAATATGATATTCAAAATGTTTTCTTACTAGTTACTATACTTACTACCAAACATCCTATCTTTGTCGCCAACATATATAGCTCCGGGGCTAGAGCATTTGACTGCATTCTCTGTCATCTTAATTTGATAATTACTCAATCTGAATTACAAAATCAGCTTCAATTAATTGATTATTAACTGAGTTGCAATACAAAAACAAATCAGGTGTTGATTCGGTTGAGGTGGATCTAGCAATGGAGAAGGTGACTGTGACAGGATACGTTGACCGTAACAAGGTACTGAAGGAGGTCCGAAGGAGCGGGAAAAAGGCAGAATTCTGGCCAAACCCTGATCTGCCGCGTTATTTCACATCAGCCAAAAATTATTTTCGGGACGAAGAATCCTACAGAGAGAGTTACAATTACTGGCGACATGGTTACAATGGTGACAAGCATGGCCACGTCCCGGCCCCACAGCGTGGCGAGGACCCTGTGAGCAACTTGTTTAATGATGATGATGTCAATGCATGCCATATCATGTAAGGGATGCCATGCTATCATGGTTTCTCTATCTCATAGTATTCATGCATGTATTCATATCCGTACAGAAGGGCAAGTATTGGAGTGGATAATTAGGGTTTGTTCATGAAAAATAGGTCGATGAATAGTTGCTAGCTATTTGATGTAATGATGTGTGTGGGGACATTTTATGTGTGCTTTAATTAGTTGGTTGTCATGGGAGTGTAGTTGTTGCTTTAATTAATTATTGAATTGCAATTGAGTACTACATCAGTTGGAGTTTAATTAGTTTGGCATTAACTTGCAAAGTGATGATTCATACCTATTGTTTTTGATTGACCATAGCGGCCAAAAGTAGTCTGTTTTTTTTTTACTTTTTAGACTTTGGTTGTTTTGCCTCCAGTGAGAAAATGAAAATGCTAAGATAATCAAGAGAATTAAGCTTGATTTGTGACTTGTCCATACAATGAGCAATGATGGACGCATGTTCTGGGGCACTGAATGGCCAGGAATTGAGGAATTAGTTGGTAGAAATGGGCCCTTCGCTTATCATTTCAATTGCTTTCTTTTGGTCAATAAAAGGTCATAAATGGAAGTCAATTGGGCTCATTTACTTACGGCAGAATAAAAAATAGATTTCCTCAAAAAAGAGAATAAAAATTAAATTAGTGCCTTGTGGCACTGATTCTTTCGGCGTCCGGCCATCTAAATAGAAAATTAGAAACAACACTAATTCTTTGGAACTTGAATTTTTTTGGCGAATTCTTTTCTATTCTGACTGCCTGAATGTAAATTATATTTTTTACATGGTAAAGATTGATTGTTATTCTATGTCCTATAGATCTATCAAAAACATGTCTAAATATATCATAACATGGAACAAAGGCCCTTGTTGAACCTTGGTATTTCTCAAATTGAATAAAATAAAAAAACTTTCTTCTTTATTTCCTTTTTTGCATCTCCTCTAAAAAAACAAATTACTCAAAAAAGTAGTTTTTTTTTTTACAATAAAAAGTATAATTCTTCTTTTGAAATTTTTTGTTTTTTGGTACCATAGTTTTGTCCTCCTATTTTACTTGATAGTTATAAAATTTATATTATATTTTAATTATTCAAACCATCTGTGTCAATAGTTGCGAAAGTAAAAAATTCTGTTTTTATCTTTTTTTTTATTTCCTTTTTTTTGCATGGTAAAGATTGATTGGTGGTAGTTCTTTTTAAAAAAAAAAGTTTAAACTCCATTCAAGTAACTGTACATATGCATGCGTTTTGATGGAACTATTTTGGTTTTAAAGCAAATTTTCAAGACTACAGTGGGTTCTCTAATAATTACAGGTTTTTAAAAATGAGAATAATCAAGTGATAAGACAATATACCATTATTAATGTAAGTACGTTGTATTGTAATCATAATCCAATATAGTAAGAAGACTGAGGATATATCCATATATTGTTGCGAATAATAACTTCTCAACAATAAAAGATGTATATTCAGATATTATCAATCTACTCCCGGATATGAATTCCTTTTTCGAGTGATAGTTGAAATAAAATTACATGACATGATGACCAGTCATTTTTCTTTCTGTTAAGGAAACAAGATTAAAATTTAAATTGGGCCTAATCAGAAATGATAACAATTAATGCTATATATACCAAGGCCCTTGGTCCAAGGGTCATTTAATGGGCCTATGGGCCTTGAGATATAGCGAACCCGGACGTGCAAGTGTTTTGCTCTTAATATAACAGTAAACATAGTGACAAGATTCGCGTATAATTTGTTTTTTCGATATTATCGGACCGAACTCCGAATAAAATGTAGAAAAACATATAATACATTTTATTCGCGAATAAAATGTGTATAAAACGCGAGTTGACGACTTATTTTCTTTTTAAAATGTGAATAAAATACGTATAAAATGCATTTTTATTCGTATAAAATGCGTATAAAAACGCGAAAAAAATGCGAATTTTTTTTTTGGCTTCCTGGTTGTATATAATCATTCCCGAATTATATCTGAATTATACTCGAATCACAAATTTTTATCCCGCCGAACCTTTCCCGAATCATTGAGTTGTCACTATGACAATAAACAGCAATTGTATCATGCGGAGGCATTTTTTATTTATGTTACATGCCATTGGCAGGATACATGAATTGATGAATACTACCAATATATACACACATTTCGTACTATGTTGATGAATGATCAATAAAAAGCAATAGTTGGTTACATGACTATTGGAAACAGTCTTTTCCATGATTTCCTGAATTTGTGATTGCTAAGGCTCTCCAGCCGTGAGACCCCAGAAGACGCAACTTGGTCCGTCATGTTGGTCTCATCAGCACTGCCATTTGCAGAGGCAGCTTGGTCCCAGAAGCAAGCATCCCGTCTCTTCTTTCTAACGGTGGCTAGCACTTCATCTTTGTTGCATATTCCCCACACAGTAACTTTTTGTGTGTGGTAATCCACATTAATTGAGTGTATTCCTGCATTTTTGTGAATTAAAAAGAAATGTGGCATGCGTTTTTAATCACGAATTGCTTGATTAATACTACTTTATGGGTAGCAAACAAACATATTTCAGTTAGGGAACAAACAGTAAAATATACAAAAAGAAAAGGAAATAATTAGTTCCTATAGTAAAGTTGTAAATGAGAGGTGCCTTTAAGAAGGAACTTTATAAAACGTCTTCTCTTCCTAGAAAGGATTATACTATCTTTTAAGACAGAATACACCGACATTTTTATTAATATCCAAAATTAATTATCAAATATTAATTATACCCAGCCTAGCTGGGTATTTTTAAAAATGCTCAAACCGGCCATTTTTTGGCCAGTTGGAATAACAATGCGGACAGGCCATTTTTTGGTCGGTCAGGAGGTTTTTTTTTTTTTGAAATATTTGTTAGATTACTTCTTTTGATGTCCTAAAATACGCTAAATTACTTAAAATTATGCTAAAATACACTAAATTACACTAAGAGAGATGATATCTTCACTGAGAAGGCCAAAAACGACGCCAAAACTTTAAAGGGCCATAAAAAGGCGCTCGAGTGTCCGATTTCAGCAAATGACCACTTTTCGGAAAGCTTGCAGAAAAATACATGCGTCAGTGACCGCTTTGCTATATTTCGAATTCAGAATTGTCAAAAATAAATGAAAAGAGCCTCAAAACTTGAGTTGAAGTTTCCAATTAAGATTTTTATTTCTATTTTTCTATCTAAGTAGCTCAGTAAATTAGTTATATAATGAACTTGTAGAATACCAATTTTTACTATTTTTGGAATTTTTTTTATGATTTATGAAAGATGGCACAAAATCAGCCTAATTTAGCGTAATTTAGCGTAATTTAGCATATTTCAGTATAATTAGCGTAATTAGCGTAATTTAGCATAGTTTAGCGTAATTCAACGTAATTCAGCGTATTTCAGTATAATTAGCGTAATTTAGCGTAATTTTAGCGTAATTTAGCGTAATTTAGAGTAATTAGCGTAATTTAACATAATTAGCTTAATTTAGCGTAATTTACCTTATTGTACCGCAATTTAACATAATTTTAAGCAATTTAGCGTATTTTAGTATAATTATGCTAATTATACATCAAAAGAAGTAATCTAACAAATATATAAAAAAAAAAAATCCTCCTAACCGGCCAAAAAATGGCTGGTCCAAATTCTTAATCCAACCGGCAAAAAAATAACCGGCAGAATACAACACTGCCAAGGGAAAAAAAAAACAGAGAAAAGAAGTTATTGCAAGTTAATGAATGAGTGGAGAATTGGAGATACCTCTTAGGTGGGACAAAGATTTCTTGATCTTCTTTTCACAGCCATAGGAGTACAAAGGTACTCTCATCTCTACATACTGGGCCTCCACATTATTACAACAACCTACAGTTTCCATTTTGTTTTTTGTATCAATTTTGCATGGGACCTCCAATTTGGGTTTAGCTGAGCCTCTGTGAGCTACTGACCTCTATCTGGGGAAAGAATTAAGGATAGCCTGCTTATATAGATGGCCCCACCAGCTAGCCCCACAACACAAGCAAACCAGTAATATATTGGATAAGCATTTTTATCTTAAAATCCACCACCTTAGCTTTACCTTCCAAGCTATCACACTTTACTTGACTTGCTTGCTTCATTTGTTTTTTCTTCCTTCCTTCCTTCCTTCAACTGTTTTCTATTTTTCTCTGCAATCAGGTTTTGGCTGCCATATATGTCGCTACATTGTTATGGCAATTAAAACTTGTTTGCATTTCCATTTTAATTATCGTAAAATTAAATTTATTTACCGCATCAGCAATTTATAATTCTTTTACATTAATCTCCGAATATTTTCATCTCTATAATTTCAATTTGGCTGATACAACAAAAAAGTTCTTTGCACAACAAAGACACATTAATTATTTTCTAAAGTGATTAGTTAATTTAAATAACTATAATACATGCGTTTTTTCATAAAAAAAACTTCAAATTAATAAAAAAGAAAGGGATCGATCCCCCCATTCAGTCCCCTAAACGTCCCTCCGCTAACTAATGGTCAAAGTACAACTGTCAGACATCTATTCAACTGTCAGACAAAGAAAAAATAAAATTGAAAGTATTCATATGTAATGAATGAAGTATTCATACCTACCCAATGAAGTATTCATACCTACTCAATGAAGTATTCATCACTAAAATTCAACTAGGGACCATTACTTTTCGGGGCCAGTAACTGTCAGACTGCATTGGGGACCACAACCAAAAAGTCACGTGGATCACACCACCAGTGCTACATTCATTGATTAAATTAATTCACATACAAAATGGAAAGTATGAATACCTAAGATATCAAGTATTCATATATAATTCATCAAGTATTCATACCTAAGATATCAAGTATTTAAAAAAAAAACTGGACACAATACCTACTCATTTTTTACACGTTTTTTAAGGTAGTTTTTTTTTCTCCGTTCAATCTAACCAATTTTTGGGACGATCTATGAGGAATTTTGCAAATCTAAAACCACGAACGTGTTCTACACAATTTTCTCTTTCAAATGAGATCCATGATGACATACTTTTACACGTTTTTCAAGGTATCAAATATTCATATATGGAAAGTATTCATACAAAATGGAAAGTATTCATACCTAAGATATCAAATATTCATATATAATTCATCAAGTATTCATACCTAATATATCAAGTATTTAAAGAAAAAACTGCACTCATCTTTTACACGTGTTTCACGTTTTTCAAGGTGATTTAATGATTGACAAAATTAGTTAGAATGGGAGAACGTTTAGGGGACTGGAGTGCGGGGGACAACATCTTTACTCAAAAAGAAAAGAAATGCATATTGTTACAATCAAATAGGTATAGTACAAAGTTTCAGTACAGCAAGCTGTACCTTTTAACCTTAAATACACTTCTGGTTCAGACTGCAAGTATACAATCCTACCGCGTAGTATATCGTCGGGTATCGATCACAGGGACGGTTCAAGTGTTGTCCGAATTCTACTTAAGTTAATTAAATACTAGAAGTTGGAAAAGGGTTGGTTTTGGTTATTTATAATTCCTAGAGATTCAAAAGCAGTAATAAAGTGCAAGAAAGAAGATAAAACTGGTTTTAATCAATAATAAAAAGCGTTCCCAGGGTTATGACTTCATCTCAGTTTTGCCTCAAGTTGTCCTGTCCGGGTCGTGTCATTTCCTACACGAGCCGTATCAGTTTACACGGGCAGTGTCATTTTGCTACACGGTCCGTGTCAGCCTCGGGTAAATGCAGCAGCTACTGTTTCTTTGTGTTGTTCCTTTGTGTAGGGTTCTACTGACCAGACCTAATGTTTCTAAACCTCAACTGTCGATTATTGGTTCATCAACTTGGTATGGAATTTGCAATATATGCCCTCGTCGGGTTCTAGACCTCAATTTTTGTGTGTTGGTCCGAATTACCTAGTTGCTTGTTTGGTATACTAAAGGTAACTCCTATCCGTCGATAGAGAGTAATTTTTGCCTTTCGGTTACTACTTGGTTTCGCCTTTCGGGTCACAAATCCTACCTCATGTACTTAGTTTGGTTGAAAGACTTTTAAGGGCTAAGATACCTTCTAGATGTGCGCATTCATCTAGTGGTAAACCAATATAAATCAAACAATTCAATCTAAGCAATTAAAATACTACTCAATCAATCAAACACAAATTTCAATACAAAGATTCAATAACTAGCATGCAAGACAAAACATTCGATTACATCAAAACCCTAGAAACTAAGGAAACTACTCACACATAGTTCTAAAACAGAAAATACAAATAGAGATAGAGTTGATCATGACAAAACCCAAAGCACAAAGAAGATCAATCGAAAACTCTCGTATTTCGCTTCTCCAATTCGCCTCTAAGCTTAGCCGCTAAAGACAAACCCTAGAATATGCTCTCCTGTTCCAGAATGACCTTTTTTGAAGAGAAATCCCGCTTATATGCTTAATTGGTCGACCTTCCTTCCTTAGCCTTCTTTCCAGATTTCTGGATCTGTTTCCGGAAATGCTTGACACGGGCCGTGTCAAATTTGTTCGGCCTGTGTAACCTGTGTACTTGGCTCAAATTGTAAATATTCTCGCAAGCTTTCCGAAAAGTGGTCATATACTCAAAACGGAGTTACGAATCAAAAGTTATGACTGTTTTAAGTTCGGGTGCTGAAATTTCAGCATCATATGGATGGTGTCCTGGTCGTGTCTGTGGTCGAGTCGAGGTTGACACGGGCCATGTAGAATATGACACGGGCTGTGTAGAGACTTCAGAATTTCATATTTCTCCTCGATTTTGCCCCGAATCCTACAAAATAAGAATAAACTTGCAGCAGTACCACATTCTAAAGATATTCAATGAAATACAACTGATTTAATAGATTTAAACACAGGTTTGGTACAGAAATTGGTCGAAATTATAGATAAGTTTGCGAGATATCAAATTCCCCCAAGCTTAAATCTTGTTTGTCCTCAAGCAAAGATCCATACTTAGGTACCGGGTTGGACTCTAGTCTTACTTAAATGCAAGTTAAGTTCTTAAATGTGAAAATTTACATGAGTTGCTTTAATCAGGAACCTTGACAATCCTTTTGGTATAATTTGAATTTTCCTTGATCAATTTTGATTCACCGTACAAATTGACTAATCAAACTTCAAATTTTGAAATGTTTTTAATACTTGCAAAGCTAATTACCCGAATTGATCAATATTTCATTCTTTGACTGAATCTATGCCCTCGTTTGTGGTGATTTTTCCCTTTTTAACCCTCCCAAGCTTGGGACAAGCTTAGGTTAGAAAGTCATGGATTTCATGTGTTGATATATGCAAGAGTTTTTGAAAGTTTTCGAGCTCAAAGGCATCCCGCCGGATTGTGCCAGTACTTCTTTTTTTTCTAAATTTGGGAGACGAGCTCAAAGGCGCCCTGTAGGACTTATTGCCAGTACTCTTATTTTCTCCATCTTTTCATTTGTTTCATTTTTTTCTTTTATTTGCATATACCATGAATACACACATCCAATGGTATTCTTTCATACCAATGGATATCCCAATCTTTCTATTTATTTAAAATCCCAATTCTCTAATTTAAAAGGCACAGTTCAGTTTCAAAATGGCTTTTCGATACAGTTCAAGTTTTCTTTTTGTCAAGTTCTCAAAACATCTCTTCCTAATCAGTTCTTTTATCAATTATGAGGTTATTTCCAATTCTCAAGGTAATCTAAATCACAACCAAAAGTTTTCAAACAAGTCCCTAATCCTAGCAATCACACAAATTTATCACCTAAAAATGCAATTTTTTTGAAAAATAAACATGTCTAAATGCAGATACAGTTTTCTTCTATTCCACCCCCCCCAAGCTTGAATGAAGCATTGTCCTCAATGCTTGAATTTACACAAGGAAAAAGTAAATAGAAGAAAATATGGAAACTTACTAGATGGTGAGCGAGGGATGAGGCGGGGGCGCCTTACTGGTTGGTGGGAGGTGGATCGGGTGGCACTGGGGGGAGCACCCACTTCTGAGGTACACGGATCACGCGATCAAACTCTTGCATCAGAAGAATCCACAAGATTTCTTTTGAGTCCTTGATCGAGTACCCGATCGCGTCCTTCTGAGCTTTCAATTTCTCCAAGAGCGTAGCAGTCCGATCAGGTTTAAGATCTGCACTTATGATCACAAGACAAGATTTATCTGGGTCCAGGAACTTATACCTGAGGTTAGCTGGCAGAGGCTTGAGCTCAGGAGTCGGCTGCTCTGTCTGGGCTGTTGCACGGTCCGTGTGAGATATGTCCGGTCCGTGTGAGGTTCCCGTGTGAGCTTTGTGCGCCCCGCGTGCCATCTCCAGCTCCTCTGGCTGTGGTGCACGGTCCATGCAAGATGCATGCGGTCCGTGTGTCAGTTCCCCCAGGTTGTCAGCCTCCTTCGACGCGGTCCGCGTGTCAGTTACGCGGCCCGCGTTCACATGTTCTTCAGCAATGACTGCCGGTCGAGTCGGTCGACGCGGCTAGGGTTCCCTTCTTCAGGTGGTGACGCAGGGCGCATGTCAGTGATGCGGCACGCGTGCTTTGCGGTCTGGTTTGTTGGCTTGGGTGGTTCTTGATATTGAGTCCCGCTTCTCAATGTGACCGCTTTGACCTCCTCTCTCGGGTTAAGCTCTGGCTGGCTGTGCAGCTTTCCATGTGGTGGTTGGCTAGATGTGGCCCGGTGACTCAATTGTTCCTTCAACATCTTGTTGTGAGCAGCTAAACCGGCCATTTGTGCACTGATCGCTTACATCTGCTCGAACATCATCTTATTCGTCTTCCCTTGCTCGTGCATGAAGTCGCTCACAGCGGGATCAATGTACGGCTCGGGTGGATCGGATTGAAATGCGCGATTGTTCGAGTTATTGAATGGTGCATTGTTGTAGAAATTGCGATTGTTATTGCTGAGATAGTTGACCTGCTCGGGTTCCTCATCCCATTCCGCCAGTGGGCAATACTCGTAAGAGTGCCTCCTGTCCCCACACATGACACATGGCTGTGGTTGATGGTTACTAGCTGCCTTCACGCTCATTTTGATTAAAGCTTTCTGCATAGCCTCCTCCAGCTCGGCAGCTCTAGCAGATAGAGCTGTGATTTGATCAACTTTGGATCGGCCGCCTCCTCCAGCTCGAGAACTGTCGCGGCCAAACCACTGTTGGTTTGTCGCCATGTTGTACATCAGATCCATGGTGTCTTGAGCTCCTCAGATGGTAATCGCCCTTCGGAGGTGGTTTGAAAGCCAGCGTGTTCCTGAAAGAGAGAAAAATAAAAGAAAAGATACAGATTAAAATCTAGATTAACTAAAATAAGCAAAAATCCAGAAAAGAAATGATGCCGTCCCCGGCAACGGCGCCAAAAACTTGTTACACCCAAAAATGTATAGTACAAAGTTTCAGTACAGCGAGCTGTACCTTTTAACCTTAAATACACTTTTGGTTCAGACTGCAAGTATACAATTCTACCGCGTAGTATATCGTCGGGTATCGATCACAGGGACGGTTCAAGTGTTATCCGAATTCTACTTAAGTTAATTAAAGACTAGAAGTTGGAAAATGGTTGGTTTTGGTTATTTATAATTCTTACAGATTCAAAAGCAGTAATAAAGTGCAAGAAAGAAGATAAAACTGGTTTTAATCAATAATAAAAAGCGCTCCCAGGGTTATGACTGTTCGCTCCCGAATGAGAGGTACAGAGCTTCACTACAGCCTAAGCTGTAAAGTTTAAACCCTATTCAACTCTTTGACGAAGGTTGCAAGTGCACAACCTTGTCGTGTAGTTAGAACAGGTGTCGATCCTCAGGGACGGTCTATTTTCTGAACTTAAACTATTCCTAGTTAGGTACTAGAAGTTGAATGTTTGGGGTTTGTTTGTTTAATCCTAAGGTATATGAACGAGTCGAATGAAATGAAAGAATGAATGAACAAGTATGAATGTATGAACAATTGTATGAACAATGAATTAATAGAAAAGAATCAACTAAATGTTTGTATTTTGTACTGTGGTATAAAAGGGCGTTTCAAGAGTTTCAGATTTCATCTTCAACTTTGCTGCTCAGGACCTGCCACGCGACCCGCATGCTCTCGCATGCGACCCGCTTGGCCTTAAGCACCCTGAACCTGGCACGCGACCCGCAAGCTGTGGCTTGCGACCCTCGTGATGCGACCCGCGTGCTAAGTCACGCGACCCGCATGGTCCCTTGGGCTGAGTCTGCACATGTCAGAAACTTGTTGTTTAAGTCGTGTAAGGCTAGATTGACCGTACCTAGTGTCACTGAACCTCAACTTTCGTGTGTTGGCTTGGCAGACCTGGTTTGGAATTGCAATTTCACCTTCTCAGGTTTAATCAAGCTGTTTGATCTAAACCTAAGTTCTCAATTCTGTTTACTAAAGGTATCCACAAGCTGAGCAAGAGCAAGTGGAAACTTTCACCTTTCAGCTACTCATTGACCTCACCTTTCGGTTCTCAGACCTACCTCAAGTACTTAACCTAATTTGCAAGAAACGTCAAGCCTTTGGTACAAGAAGAAATGCCAAAGGCATTCAACAGTAAGCAATCAAGAATCAAACAATTCAGATCAAGCAATCACAAATAATACAAGAATCAAAGAAACACGAAATAACAATAAGAATCAATCCATGTGCATCATCAAACAAAGTATCAGACTACAAATCCAAACCCTCGAAACTACAGTATCTACTCAGACATCAAATAAATCAAAACAGGAAAGAGAGAGAGAAAGCAAATCATAGTGAGAAGGGATAGTGAAGAGGATTGAAGCTTCAGATTGAGTCTTCTTCTCCAAATCGCCTCCTCTTCAGCTCCAGATCAGCTCTCTCCTCTTCAGATCGCCTCAGGCGCCCAGGCCTTCGCTTCAAATTCGGATCTGCACTCTTTCTGGTGAAAATCGTGGATTAATTGATCCTCTCTTCTGTTGCCAGGCCTTCTGTATAAATAGTTTCCTTCGTGGGCCTCAATTGGGCCTGGCTCAGTTAACTCGACGCGACCCGCGTGAGTTTCCATGCGACCCGCGTCAGGTGGAAATGCTGCGCGCAATGAGGGTCGCGTCTGAGGTCGCGTCTGGCTATGATGCGACCCGCGTCAGGTGGGACGCGGGTCGCGTGGGGGAAGTCAGAACTCTGCCTTTTTACCTGTTTTTCGCCTATTTCCTGCAATTCAACCACAAAACAGCAGCAGTACCATATTCTATTGATTTTCAATATAAACTATGCAATTTAATGGTCAAAATCATAAGGTCTGGTCTGGAAACAAGACGAAATAATAGATAAAATATAGACATATCAATGACTTCATCTCAGTTTTGCCTCAAGCTGTCCTGTCCGGGTCGTGTCATTTCCTACACGGGCCGTATCAGTTTACACGGGCCGTGTCATTTTGCTACACGGTCCGTGTCAGCCTCGGGTAAATGCAGCAGCTATTGTTTCTTTGTGTTGTTCCTTTGTGTAGGGTTCTACTGACCAGACCTAATGTTTCTAAACCTCAACTGTCGTTTATTGGTTCATCAACTTGGTATGGAATTTGCAATATATGCCCTCGTCGGGTTCTAGACCTCAACTTTTGTGTGTTGGTCCGAATTACCTAGTTGCTTGTTTGGTATACTAAAGGTAACTCCTATCCGTCGATAGAGAGTAATTTTTGCCTTTCGGTTACTATTTGGTTTCGCCTTTCGGGTCACAAATCCTACCTCATGTTACTTAGTTTGGTTGAGAGACTTTTAAGGGCTAAAATACCTTCTAGATGTGGTCATTCATCTAGTGGTAAACCAATATAAATCAAACAATTCAATCTAAGCAATTAAAATACTACTCAATCAATCAAACACAAATTTCAATACAAAGATTCAATAACTAGCATGCAAGACAAAACATTCGATTACATTAAAACCCTAGAAACTAAGGAAACTACTCACACATAGTTCTAAAATAGAAAATACAAATAGAGATAGAGTTGATCATGACAAAACCCAAAGCACAAAGAAGATCAATCGAAAACTCGCGTATTTCGCTTCTCCAATTCGCCTCTAAGCTTAGCCGCCAAAGACAAATCCTAGAATATGCTCTCCTATTCCAGAATGACCTTTTTTGAAGAGAAATCCCGCTTATATGCTTAATTGGTCGACCTTCCTTCCTTAGCCTTCTTTCCAGATTTCTGGATCTGTTTCCGGAAATGCTTGACACGGGCCGTATCAGATCTGTCCGGCCCGTGTAACTTGTGTACTTGGCTCAAATTGTAAATCTTCTCGCAAGCTTTCCGAAAAGTGGTCATACACTCAAAACGGAGTTACGAGTCAAAAGTTATGACTGTTTTAAGTTCGGGTGCTGAAATTTCAGCATCATATGGATGGTGTCCTGGTCGTGTCTGTGGTCGAGTTGAGGTTGACACGGGCCGTGAGAATGTGACACGGGCAGTGTAGAGACTTCAGAATTCCAGATTTCTCCTCGATTTCGCCCGAATCCTGCAAAATAAGAATAAACTTGCAGCAGTACCACATTCTAAATATATTAAATGAAATACAACTGATTTAATAGATTTAAACACAGATTTGGTACAGAAATTGGTCGGAATTATAGATAAGTTTGCGAGATATCACATATATTGACTTCTCTTTTTTATTATGTGGTTGGTATAAACATATCATAAAATAGTTTATTTTCAATCAAAGATTTACATACATAACACGTGAGAAGCAATAAAACCATATTTTTAATCTTTATTGCCTGATTAATGTTAAATAAGTTATGCTTGGATAAATTTTTATACCATCAAATAAATATGAGGAAGTATATTAAACTGATGTCATAACAGTAAAATAATGAACATGGACATTTTTTGTACCAAACAAACACAACCCTATTTTACTATAAAATTATAACCTCAAAAAGAATTGTATAATATACGTTCTTTATTTTGTGTCAGATTAATATCAAAGCGCAATCAACATTAATTATACAATTTTTCCTCATCATATGATCAAATATTAAACCACAAACAACATATATATTATTCTTATGTAACATTGAACGCAATTCTATATACTTCAAGTCCAATTTGCAAAAAATAAAAACTATCAAAATAATTAAGCACAACATATATATATATAGAGGAGGGTTAAAATGCACCCTCCCTTTTGTGCTCCTAACGTGCACCCTCCTCTTATATCTTCATTTTCAAAGTTCAAATAGTCGATTCGAACATTCCAACATGTTCTTCATATTAAAATGTGTTTGGAGACCAAATTTTACATTTTTTGGAAATTTTTTACTATTTTTTCAGAATTTTTTATTAAACTAAACAATAATAAAAAATTCAGCAAAGTGATGATTTTCAAAAATTCTGAAAAAATAGTAGAAAATTTCCAAAAAATGTAAAATTTGGTCTCCAAGCACATTTTAATATGAAGTACATGTTGGAAGGTTCGAATCGACTATTTGAACTTTGAAAATGAAGATATGAGAGGAGGGTGCATGTTAGGAGCACAAAAAGAGGGTGCATTGTAACCCTCCTCATATATATATATATATATATATATATATATATATATATATATATATATATATATAGAGTAAGGCTATGGTGCTTTGCAAAGTAAACCATCCCGTTTACTTCGGGCTACTTTTTGGATTTTGAAAATTCAAACAACCGATCCGAACCGTTCAACATGTTCTAAACATTGAAATGTGCTTGGAGACCAAATTTTACATTTTTTGGAATTTTTTTACTATTTATTAAGCCACTTTGAAAGTTTCTGATCCGGTGGTCCAGAAAATTTTACTGTTTTTTACTGTTCGCCGTCGGATCAGCGATTTTCAAAGTGGGTTAATAAATAGTAAAAAGAATCCAAAAAATATAAAATTTGGTCTCCAAGCACATTTCAATGTTTAGAACATGTTGAACGGTTTGGATCGGTTATTTGAATTTTCAAAATCCAAAAAGTAACCCGAAGTAAACCGGGTGGTTTACTTTGCAAAGCACTGTAGCCTTACTCTATATATATATATATTCAATATCGGACTCATTTTGTTTAAAAATAATAAAAGAATTACGAAAAAAAATAACTCAAACTGATATTCACATAAAAAGTTATGCTCACTATAATATTTTGTAATTATATAAGTTAATGAGCTTTGGAAGGAAGTTATCAGTCATTTCTTTATCATTTCTTACGAAAAAACACACACACACACATTTGTTTTAGAATTTTCTAGAATTATTGGTATATTATGAATCCGTATGGCAACGGGTCAAATATTTTGTTTTCATGTCTAAACAGTTGACTCAGATTGTTCAACAAAACGCACATATCAAAATGCTGTAGAAAAAAAAGAAGAGTCAAATTTTACTATATTTTTATGATATTTTTATTATTTTCTGTGGCCATATTTGTGATATGTTAAATATTAAATATCTTTTAAATGTTAGGCTCATATTGAAAAATCATAAAAACTGATAAAAATTTCTACAAATATGTGATCAATTGTTCGGATCTGAAAAAAAAAAGATTTAATCCGTTAACGTATACTCGATATGCTAACATTTATACATTAGCGTATATTGTTTTGTAATTGTTTAAAATATTTCAGTCTGATCTGACAGAGAAAAAATAGTTAAAAACTTTTTAATAGACGGCACTATGAAGTACATGAATTTCAGATTTGAAGCAGCAATTGCGAAGGTAGTATCCATTTTTCTCGTTCTTATCTTGTTTTCTCGTATGTTCTTTTCAATCAAATATTCAAATAGCTCGGCGCTTAATAAGCTTCAGTCAAGAATTTATGTGGGCAATAGATCCGTTGTAATGCGTGCAGCATGTTTAATCGCAAAAGAGACTCGGCTGTCTCCTCTCGGCATGGGCTGACATAAAAATAGTTACCGCAGTTGAATTTTTTTTTTTCTTTACGTGAAAGCAGCATATGAGTTCTTATTTAACTCGGAGTATCAAAATTTAAGCATGCAAATTGCATCTTTATTTTGAGAGAAAATATTATTTTATCGGAAACGAAAGATTCCAGTCAGATCTCTATTGTCAGTATTATTTTAGCACTGAAAAGGCCCCAAAGTTGATTTGTTAAAGAATTGAAGATCTCTCATATCAAAATTGAACAAAAGCTACTATGGAGCAGTGAGTCCGTGTCGCAGCTAATCAGACTAACAAATGCAACTATTTTTTGTTTTTATTTTTGCATTCTTTTTTGAAAATAAATCTGCTGTGATTCCGAAGAATCACATGGACTCTGAAATTCTCAATTCTGTTCATTTCTCCTTAAGCACGAATCTCAAAAACAGATAATTTATATACACGAATCTCAAAATATATTAATGGGTGGATTGAGAATTACAGGGTCCTATGATTCTGAAGAATCACAGCAGATTTATTTTCTTTATTTTTTTTTAAGATTCACAAATGCAAACTGAGCAAGCGTCTGTGGACAACTCAACCTGAAATTGTTCGTCCATAGCGTCACGTGTACAAAAACCATATAGAGTTTCCCTTATGCAGACTTTCTGGGCCCGTTCGTTAACCATTGGAATAGATGAAAAGTGAGGAAAAGTGAAATTTGGAATAGGCTTCAATTCCTCACTATTCTGGTTGTATTCGGTTGATGGTGGAAGAGTAAAAGAGTGGAAGAGTATAGGTAAATGAGCCAAATTCATCTCTTGAAAAATGTTAATTCCTCTATTCCACATTTCCTATAGAATAGAAAATTGGCTCATGGAGAAATAAAGAAGGGACCCAAATATAAAAAACAGGAGTTTGACTGCAAATGTTCAAACCCAATTCCACTATTCTCAATTCTCCAATTTCACTCACTTCTTCTCTTGTTCAGTAGGAATATGACTTCTTTTCTACTCTATTCCTCTATTCCACTCTTGCCAAACGGGCCCTCTAAGAATCTCGGTCATAGCAACTCGCTACACGGAGAGAAATATACGGATGTTGCATCGCCTACTCCACATAGCGAAGTCCATCCCCTCATGTAACCTTTCCAACTCCGGGTTCACAATCTATTAATTGAACCCTACTATCATCTCTTGAAGTCAGAACACTAAAATATGCAGTGCAGTTTAACGGGCATTAATTATAACTACAAAACTGATGCACCTTCATATTTAATTTCGACCGCGCTGTTTTGCTCATCTGCCGCCTCGAAAATAACCTTAAATAATTATCTCCAGTTCTTCTCGAAATGGAACAAGCCGTAGTTAATACCACCCAGACATGTAAATATGGAACACAGGATCAGACATATTTAAAACAATGGATACGTCCATTTTATTATTAAACGGAGAACACTAAATCCCACGTGGAAGGCAGAAAACTCCCCCCTCTCCACCGCGATCCCTTCCTTTTCTTTTGTGCTCTCCTTTTTCGTGAACCTCAAAAAAATTGAAATTGAATCCCTTTGAGTCCGCAAATTCAAAAACCAATTTAGAGATCTTGAAGTAGATAAATAAATTACGAACAATGGTACCTGTGATACCACATGCGACCATGATAGTTCTAAAAAGCGCCTCGAATTGGTGGGATGATGTGAACAATTCACCCCTATGGCAGGATCGGATATTTCATGTCCTTGCGGTGACGTACGGAGTTATTGGATTCGTTGCCCTTGTATGTGGTTCAATTTATCGCACTTTCAATCAATTTAGGGTTCTATTTGTTCTTTGCTGATTGCTTGGTTTTCCCCATTTTAGATTCAATTGATCAGGATTGAGTGCAGAGTACCAGAGTACGGATGGACGACTCAAAAAGTGTTCCATTTCTTGAATTGCCTCGTCAATGTCTGTATGTAGCTGTCCTTCTCTTGCATTAGTTCGTATTATTTTTGGTAAAATTGATTAATTAATAGTAAGTGACCTTTTTTTTTTTTGTATTTAGTTCGGGCCGTTGTTTTTTCATTTCGGCGAGACGTGCAGAAAATAAGTCCTGAGGTATTGTTTATTCTTTACCGCCTCTTTGAGAAGCTAATTACAGTTTTGTGATAATAATTGGTCTAATGTGTGTGTTTAATCTTTCAGATCATTCAACATGTGCTACTTGATTTTCCCGGCCTTGCTTTTTTCACCACATATGCCCTTCTGGTTCTTTTCTGGGCTGAAATATATTATCAGGTTAGTATTAATTTATATAAGAGATAAAGGTTATTATTATTATTTTAACAAAATTAGTTTACTGTGTTTGTAACCTCTTACTCAGATTTGGTATTGTTGTAGGCTCGGGCTGTTTCAACTGATGGGCTTAGACCAACATTCTTTATTATCAACGCTGTGGTTTACTCTATCCAGGTAAATTGAATCAGTCTTCTCATTGGTAATATTGAGATTTGCTTTCATTACAAAAACCAGGAGTGAATCATTTAGTAGTGTCAGTGATTTAGCAGGGATGCATTGAATTATTAATGATTGTCTTACTCTATCTGTATAATTTATTGTCTATTATGGAAAGATGACATAATTATTTTGGTTGACTTCTGGAAGGTTGCAAATGATTTGCCTTATCAAAAAATTATACAATTTTTTTATGGCGTACTTATTTGTTCATAAATTATTTTATTATTCATATCCTTGGTTAAGCCTTTGGAGAACGCCCAAAATAATCCCAATAAAACTTAGTCAGTGCCCAGTTTTGGACTTGAGCTTACTAAAGTACAATTGGCCCTACAATGCACCTAGTTTTACCAATATTATTCTTAACTGTGCAATAATGTCAAGTCATCCTAAAATGCATCTAGTTTTGGCAATATTAAGCTGAACTGTGCAATTGTACCTCCATTTATGCAAATTTAGGAGAAAAGGCACTATAAGATAAAAAAATATGAAATGTTGATAGTCAAAGTAGTTATATGACTGGATAGAAGAGTCATGAAAAAGGCTGTCTTGCTATTCTTAATAAGAACCTTTTCTTAATTAAAATATTTCTCTACATTCTGAACTTATGGAATCATTTTTTCCCTCTAATCATTGTCAGATTATTCTGTGGTTGGTCCTGTGGTGGAAGCCCATCCGTCCATTGATAGTCTTGTCAAAGATATTCTTTGCTGGTAAGGATGCCAGCTTAAAATTTCCCCCCATTTTACTCTTGTAATCGAACTGAACTTAACTGCTAATTTTTGGCACAGGTGTCTCACTGTTTGTGGCCTTAGGCTTCGCCCTTTATGGCGGGCGGTGAGTTAGTCTCTCATTTTTTATTCTATCTTTAACAGCCTATTTGGTATTTGCCCTCAAGCAGAATGATGTGCTTATGTTCATGCCTAGTTTTAAGTCTAATTTTCCATATGGAAGATTTCAGTTTGGTTTCATGAGAACAAATTCCGGGATGTTGACATATCTAACCTAAAATAGGCCCCACATATTGGTTGAGCCTCCTTGAACTGTCATGTGTTGGATTAAGCCTCAATCAAGGCTCAATTTAGTTGTAATTTAAACCTTATATGGCCTCAAAAATCAAAATACTCCTCTTCCTACTTCTCACTGTAATTCCTATTAAATTATTTATGGTGATAAATCATTATATCATACTTTTTTGTTCAGACTTTTTCTGATGTTGCAAAGGTTCCCTGTCGAATCAAAAGGGAGGCGCAAAAAGCTGAATGAGGTACTTGTAATTTATTTGTCTTTTCTTCTTATATTTAGGTATCAGACTGTCCAGGTACTGTACTGTTATTAGTGTTGGTTTGATCAAATGCATAGACCTATGACTCTTTTAGTTTTAGTTTTGTTACTTTCTTGTTTGGTTCCACTTGATAGATATGGGTTTTGTTAGAGATAGTGGATGCTTGATTAAACTCGATGACATTACTTAGGGGTCAATTGCATAATTTATCAGAGAAACAAAATTGTGGCTGAATACTGAGACCCAATTCACTATTTAGGGTTTAGTTGCATTAATTTGAAGTATTTTGTTGTTTTTGCTAACTTTGTAGATATCTTTTTTCTGATTCTATTTAGGTTGGATATGTCACGGGTGTATGTGTTACTTGCTTCATTGTCAGATGTATAATGGTAAGAATTGCTCACTTCGTCAATCTTCATCTTTAATGTTGAATGTTTTTTTTATCTTAAGTTGCTATTAATGTTTTTAGATGGGCATAAATGCATTTGATAAGGCTGCTGATCTGGATGTGCTTGACCACCCCATTCTCAACTTCTGTTACTACTTGGTATGAGTCTCGAGTATTCTAATTCTGAGTGGTATATTGAAAATCCTTCTTTTGCAGTAGTGATGGTTTGTGGGTGCTGAGCATTGTTTTGTCACCACTGAGGTTGCAAATATCTTGTACCAGCATGACAACTGCCTAAAGTTTATCAGTAGTGATGGTTTGTGGGTGCTTGACCACCCCATTCTCAACTTCTGTTACTACTTGGTATGAGTCTCGAGTATTCTAATTCTGAGTGGTATATTGAAAATCCTTCTTTTGCAGTAGTGATGGTTTGTGGGTGCTGAGCATTGTTTTGTCACCACTGAGGTTGCAAATACCTTGTACCAGCATGACAACTGCCTAAAGTTTTATCTAAGGGTGGCATTATTTTTCCTATAACTCGCCAAACAAAAATTAATACTGCATTGCACTGGCGAGGTTGGAGGCTTGGTGATAATGCATTCCTTGTTTTGGGTGATTTGTTTTCTCTGTCATTGTTTTCAATGTGTTCTAATCAGAAATTGTTATATTTACCTGACTTGTGCAGTTGGTTGAACTTCTGCCATCAGCACTTGTGCTCTTCATCTTAAGAAAGCTACCTCCAAAACGTGGTATCACACAATACCATCCGATCCATTAGTCATCGTCTCTTTTTCTTCAAAAATAGCTAAATGAAGAAAGAAGAACGAAGGAAAAAGAGAAAGAAAAAGAAAAGAGAGATGAAGTTATATTATAGAATCTGTTTACTCTGTAGTCTGGAGTCTTTGAAGTTCTTTATTTTTGAACTTGTGATGCCGTTCAAGTTGGTTACTTGTGTATACATATACCATCTTCCGTTACCAAACATTAGAACTTAATCTTTGTTCATCCCAACCATGTAAATTGCTCTTCTTTTATCTTTTATGTATTTCTTTTCAGTATCTGATAAATTAGAGAGGTCTTGGAGCAATTTTTGTCAATATTAGAGATATTTCTTTATAGGAAAGCATATCTTTATTTTAGTTATTGCTGCTCTTTTCATCTTTCTCCTTTTGGTAATCGCACCATATACCTGACTGGACTATTATTGTTGGACAAAAGCACAAAATCTAATCTGATTTTATCCGTTCAATTCGTGTTTGGATTTAGAATCACACAGATTTAAATTGTTTCATGAATATAAATCATGTACATTTCCAACTTCAAATCTGTACATTTCCCAACTGATGATATATCAACCCTATTTTAGATTCAAAAGTTAGGCTTGAACACCAAAGAATCACAAAACCAAAATAGAACAGCAAAAAGAAAAGAAAAGAACGACAAAAGCCATTGTTAGAGCTGGTATTATATGGGACAAAGGCCAAACGATGATGTAATACCTGCTGTGGAGAGTTGTAGAGCAAATCCGCAGGACATACCTAGAAGCAAGCCAATATCAAGGAAGAATTATTAGAGAGAAACCAGAGAAAGGAAAGGTGTGTTGGTGTATGGCTCTAGTTTTGGTTTTTGGCTTTTCATAATTCCTAAACCACCGGTCAAAATTTAAGCGCCTGGTTGGAATGTTAGTTCTATGCATCTTCCCCCTAATTTTTTTTTTTCTCTTCATCCAAATGTCCTAGAAAAAAACACCTAGCAATGAAGCTACTACAAATCTTTGTTCTCTAGGTAAAGTTAAGCAACACTCCATAGTCCATACTAATATAAAGCCAGTAGTACCCTCCGAAATTCATTACTATTAAGTATCTTGTAAAAACAAATGATTTAGTTATTCCACTTGATTACAAAAAGTACAAGTTTCATCTCCTTACCATCCTTTTTCTGGCTAAATTTTCATTGTTTAAAATCTTATTGTGTATAACGATCGATAAAAAAAACTTTAAAGGATAACCCCCAAGAATTAAGAAGACCGTAAGAAGACCATTATGTTCCAAATTCAAAAGGCACTGTCAGGTTTATTCTTAAATTGAATTTACTTCATAGTAGTTAAGAGTTTCATCTTCTCATCTCTTTTAAGCTCTACTTGCCCTCCTCCTTGAACATAGTTTTATTAGGCCTTTATTTTAAACTTGTTCTAAAATAAATTGCCATACTAAAATGTTCATACCATTTATTATGCCATAAGTTTTATCTTTACCATCTCCAATTTCTCTAATGCTAACTACTCTAAGCAAATTAGTGTGCCCAGAAAAAATCTTTTTGATACCCAGACCATCTTTTTGTTAACTAAATCACAGGCTTATTTGGTCGTCAGAAATATTATATACTTGTGCTTTTTTTCAACTAACGGTTGGTTTAATTGAGTGGTCAAATAAGATAATATTGGTTGGTCGGGGCACGTGGCGAGCTTATCCCAATAAGTTATTAAAAACATTAAAAGATTAATAGAGGTAAAAAGTATACTAAAATTTATATACCAATATTATTTATGTGCAGTTTCAAATACCTCATTTTTTTTATGTCTTAATTGTATTTCATATTTTTATCTGTTTTTTTCAAATTCAAAAAGTAAATCTGAACTGTTCAATATGATATTCATATTAAAATATACTTAAAGATCAAATTTATATTTTTGAATTTATTTTACTATAAAATTTTATAAATAGATAAAAAATTACTATTTTCTGGATGACCCATAATATTGTGAAAACAGTAACTTTTTTATCTATTTAAAAAAATAATAAAAAGGTTCCAAAAAAATACTAACGGATAACTAGACCAACATTTCAAAGTCTTTAAGAAGGCCGTATCATCATTTAACATGATACAGAGGAGAACAGTTTGGGTCCGATGGGTTTCGGACCGTCCGATCCGCTTCAAAATTTGTGCGCACGAATTTTAAAACAGACACAAAAATTACAGGTGCGAATCTTAAAACATATCGGACGATCATCAATCCATCGAACTCACTTTGAGTCCGATCGACATCGGACCCTAATTGACTTCGATACAGAGTACGACATAAATTTAAATGTTACTATTTGATGATTCAATCATATATATATATATATAGAGTAGAACTAGGGTGCTCCTAAGCTCACCAAGCCCTTCCGTGAGCGCGACTCTAAAACCTATCAAATTGACTTCAAACGACATTTCCAAACCGTTAGATGTTCAATCTATATTAAAATGTGCTTGGAGACCAAATTTTACATTTTTTGGAATTTTTTTACTATTTATTAAGATGGTTTGAAAATCGCTGTTTTCCAATGGTGCAGAATTTTAATAAAAACAGCGATTTTCAAACCATCTTAATAAATAGTAAAAAAATTTCAAAAAATGTAAAATTTGGTCTCCAAGCACATTTAATATAGATTGAACATCTAACGGTTTGAAAATATCGTTTGAAGTCAATTCGATAGGTTTTAGAGTCGCGCTCACGAAGGGCTTGGTGAGCTTAGGAGCACCCTAGTTCTACTCTATCTATATATATATATATATATATATATATTATTATATAATGTGCATGAACTTTCATTATTCAAATGTGAGGTTGACATACGCATATGTATCCGTGCGCATGATTTTCTTAGTTGTTGGTTTGACCTGTAAATATATTAGATGCGGTCCAACAGTAGATATTTGTAGAAATGTTTGTGTATCTTTTAAATTAATTTTATGCAATCGGTAAAGATTTGTCTTATTAAAAGCTTTTCTATCAGATTATGTGCATTTCTTTTCTTATTAAAAATGCAATTCTATAGGATCCATGAACCCTAATCTTACTAAAACTGATTTAAAACATCATGCAGTGAAATTCCAAATCAAGTTCAGTACTATCATGTACAAAGAACCTCAACTAAATTGATTTAAAACATCGTATCTCTATCTATCTATTTTTTTATGTATAAAATTTTGATTCCTAAATTATCAAAGTTCCTTTATCATTCATAAGGTTAGTTTATTTCGTCTATATATAATTTCTCTTAAGTATATCTATTTTTTGAGAAGAGGATGGAATGGAGTAATGACCTGTCATTTTTGCACTTCTAATGAGGATACTAATTATCTTTTTCTCAGGTGCCCTCAAGCTCAGCAGATTTGGTTTTGGTTAGGCAATAGTCACTTATTTTTGGAGAATTGGATCTCATGTCTTGATATTTTCGATTTTGCTAGTCAATTTAACTATACTCAACAGATCGGATTTTTAGTGATATTTAGTGTAGTTTGTTGGACGATTTGGAAACAAAGGAATGAAATTTGCTTTCACTCCGGTACAGGGAAAAGTGTTCGCGCTATCATATTACTCATAATCTCACTATTTGAATATTGGACAGGTCACATGGACAAAACGATTAAAGAGGCTACGGAAGAATGGCTTACGGTTGATCTCAATGCAATACCGTTGCGGGTATGGGATCCCGCCGACTCCCAAGTGGTAGAGTACCAAGGTATTGAAGATGGCGGCCATAGTGTGATGCTTTTGAGGGGAGCTGGTGCACCAGCTTAGAACAAAATGAAGTCCGATTTTTGTTGCATAGATCCGAGTTTAGGATCCTTTCATTACTTTAGCCCTTTCATATGTAGCTTAGTTTTAGATAGTGAGTTTTCTATAACGGTGTTTTGGTGGTTTCTTAAACGTCGAGCTTTTGTGTTTTGCTTGGTGTTAGAATATTATTTCTCACTTTAGAACTGTGGTTATCATCTATGACCTTGGATGTAAGTTAACTTGATTTCATAACACATGAAATGGGCATTCTATGTCTTTTATCAAAAAAAAAAAAAATCTATTTTGAGGTACTACATATCAATTTCTTTTTCTAGCTATTTGTGCTACCTTCCCTTTCGAACTAATCCAACACTGTCATCCCATGCACAAACTCAATCATTTATTTTGCATAGTTTTGAGAAATTATTGTGATCATTTAAAAAAAAAAAAGTGAGCTTGGTTACCGGAACGAATCAAGCTTCCTAACTTATAGTTAGTAATATTTTATGTCTGTACATTTATATTTCAAATTTCAATAATTGTATATAGAGTATGGCTAATTTGCTGCTGGCAGCATTTCGGCCAGCTGCTACCAGGGCTATATTTAGCCATACGATGTTCAAACAACAAATCCAAACCGTTAGATGTGATCTCTATATTAAAATCTACTTGGAGACCAAATTTTACATTTTTTGAAATTTTTTTACTATTTATTAGGCCACTTTGAAAATTCCAGATCATATGGTCCAGACTGTTTTTACGGTTCACCCGGATCAGTAATTTTCAAAGTGGCTTAATAAATAGTAAAAAAATTCCAAAAAATGTAAAATTTGGTCTCCAAGTAGATTTTAATATAGATATCACATCTAACGGTTTGAATTTGTTGTTTGAACATCATATGGCTAAATATAGCCCCGGCAGCAGCTGGCCGAAATGCTGCCAGCAGCAACTTAGCCATACTCTTTGTACATATTCAGACCCATAAATTAATTTAAAATTTCTGTTATTAATTATATATATGCAAGTGCATCACATTCTGTAGTACAAACTAATTGAAAAACTATTTATTTAGTACTCTCAAGAACCTCAATACACTTATAATAATTTGGTTTCCTTGTTTTTAATACTCATCATCTAATATAAGATGAACTAAAAATAATATAAAACAAATATCTTTTATGTGTTATTAAAAGAAAAAAACAACAAACCACATGCTCAAGCTCAACACATATAGTGAAAAATCATGCATGTCTCTTTACGAAAAGATACAGCTCTAACTTTTGTCAAAGATACAAAAAAAAAAAAACCAATATTAGCAAAATCATTATTTTTAGAAAAGTTACATATAGTTGAAAATTGCAGTATAAAAATCCTCCACTAAAAATTTATGTGTCTGAATTAATTTGGCTTTTCAAATTTCTCTCTCATCTCTTTAAAAGATTTCAGGATTTTGAATCTTGAGGCAGCAAAATGTATTTGTACATACTAGAATCGTGCCGTGCCACAGAAAATCAGTACTTTAGCAGAGATTTTTTTAGTTACCATCTCAATAAATCAAAATTAAACAACAACCACTCATATTTTCAAAATTGAAATTTTACCACACATGCACTCTCAGGATACGCACCAATTTTTTTATTTTCAAAATTGAAGTTTACCACACACGCACTCTTAGGATGCGCACTAATTTTTTTGGTGCGCCAACTGAAGATGAGCACTAAATTATTATTTTTTTCATTTTTTGATGCGCCACCTGGACATGCGCACCAAATTTTTATTTTTTTTAGGTTTTGTTTTGTTCTGTTATGAGTATAATTTTTAGTATAAAATGTTGATCATATTGTGTGTATAATTTGTAGTAATTTGTGTACCAACTTAGTACAAAATGCTATTCAGATTGTGCGTATAATTTGTTGTAGCAATTTAAAGTTCACATTTAGTACAAAATTTTATTTGTTAACAAGTGCGTTTTATTTTCGATAATTTCTCCGTCAAATTTGATGTGTACATATAATTCTAAACATCACGGAAAAAAAATAGAATAGAACAAAAAAAAAAAAACTTAGTCCAAAAATTTCAAACATAACATAACTAAAAAAATATTTGGTGTGCATGACCAGGTGGCGCACCAAAAAATAATTTTGTGCGCAGTAATAAAAATAAAAATAATTTGCTTTGGAACTTGATTGTAATTATTTGGTTTTCAGTAATATGAAAATGGGCCTCGGTCTCTTTTAAAAAAAAAAAATTTGTGCGCATTCCCAGCTGGTGCACCAAAAAATTTGGTACGTATCCTGAAGATGGTAAAAACTCAAATTTGAGCAAAAAAAAAATGGTAGTTGTTTAATTTTGAATTATTGATTGGTAACTGAAAAAAGTTTCGAGTACAGTCTATGAGACTTTTGCAATTTGACAACCAAATATTTTTACTTACTCTTTTTTGGCAGATCGTACTTCGTGCTCTTACAGAGACTTCGTTAATCAAGCGTTTGGATCTTTGAAAAAAAACAAGATGGTAAAAAAAATGAACTAAATTCTAAAACTCTAATTTTTAAATCTGTGAATATGATAAATAATTTTTTTTTAAAAGAGTGGTTATTTGATTTTTTTTTTTAAAGACGGTAAAAAAAATCGGTTAGTTCATATACCATTATTTTATGGTCTTTGTAAATATCAAAATACAATCCCAAATATAATGACAGCGACAGATGTCCTCCAAGTTGCAAGTTGTAAGTTGTAACTACTGCACAAGCTGACGTGGCGTCAGGTATATAATACTTTGACTGGTCCTTTTGGATTTTTTTTAAAAACAATAATTAAATAATTAATTGTAAATAAACAACATGATTGCTATAAGATTTACAAAAATCATCAGAACTGAATTGTCAATTCGGTCCGACGGCATTTTTTTTTCTTCGGACCGAATTGGCAATTCAGTCCAGCTCAATTTCACAATAAAACTGTGTTGCCTTTCGTGTGGAGACTTTTTTTAGCCTGGACCGAATTGCCAATTCGGTCCAGTTTTTTTTTTTTTAGAGACACTAAGAAGAGCAAAAATAAAGAAATCTAACACTGAAAATTAAAATTTTTGTTTAAATTATTTGTTAAATTACTTCTTTTGATTTATAATTAGCATATTTATACTAAAATACACTAAATTACTTGAAATTATGTTGAATTACACTATATTACGATAAATTATGTTGAATTACACTAAATTACAATAACTTCGCTAATTATGTTGAAATACGGTAAATTACGCTAAAGTAGACAGATTATGTGCCATCTTTCATGAATCATAAAAAATAGTAAAAAAATTCCAAAAATAGTAAAAATTAGTATTCTACAAGTTCATTATGTAACTAATTTACTGAGTTACTTGGATTAAATAATAGAAATGAAAATCTTAATCGAAAACTTCAACTCAAGTTTTGAGGCTCTTCCCTTTGTTTTTTGGTGATTCTGAATTTTGGAATCCGGCATTGCTAGCACGGACGCATGCGCATTTTCGCAAGCTTTCCGAAAAGTGGTCATTTGCTGAAATCGGACACTCGAGCACCGTTTTATAACCGTTTGAAGTTTCATCGTCGTTTTTCGCCTTTTCAGTGAAAATATCGTCCATATTCATTTGTAATTTAACGTAATTTACCGTATTTTAGCGTCATGTAATGTATAATTTTACTTAATATAGTGTAATTCAACATAATTTCAAGTAATTTAACGTATTTTAATATAAATATGCTAATTATATGTCAAAAGAAGTAATCTATCAAATAATTTAAATAAAAAAATTCAAATTTTCAGTGTTAGATTTCTTTATTTTGCTCGTCTCTAAAATAAAAAAATAAAAAAAAGAACCCTGAACCGAATTGGCAATTCGGTCCAGGCTAAAAAAGCCTCTGGACCGAATTGCCAATTCGGTCTGGCCTGTTTTTTGATTTTATGTGGCATTCTTTCTATAACCCGGTGAAAGACAACCAGACCGAATTGCCAATTCGGTCCGAAGAAAAAAAATACCGTCAGACCGAATTGCCAATTCGGTTTTGATAGTTTCTGTAAATCTTGTAGCAATCATGTTGTTTATTTAATTAATTATTTTAATTATTGTTTTTAAAAAAAATCCGGTCCTTTTCTTATCTGTACATTAGTTACTTTTGAGGCTTTGACATTTTGACCAACAAACACGTGTTACGTGTATATGATAGTCTTGCTTTCTTTTTTTTTTCACCAACAAATACGGTGGAGGTTTAGATGTACGGTGTCTTTTATGTTTTATTTGTGTCTTATATTTTTATTTTTATTTTTAAAATTATACATTTGTATTTCACATTCTTATTTTAGTTTTTAAAATTTAAACAATTAATCTGAACTATTTAACATAATTTTAATGTTAAAATGTTTTAAAATAAAATTTTATATATTTTTTAATTCTTTATTATTATTAAATATATAGGTACAAAATTATTGTGTTTAGATGATTTAGAATTTTTTGGAAACAATTATTTGTAAATATCTGAAAAAATTAGTAGTTTTTTTTGTCAAAAAATATAAAATTTAATCTCCAAACACATTTTAATACAGAGATGATATTGAGTGGTTCAGATTAGTTGTTTTAACTTTGAAAAAATAACGATAAGAATGTGTAGGGCAATTGTGACATGAAAGACACGAGGTCCGTAAACCCTGCTAAACAAATATTTACTAATTGGAAAGGGTCATAAACACACAAGTAACATAAAATATACATATGTTTTCAGATGAGGAAATTGAGAAAGCCAGGTAGGTACGTGCCGCATGGTTTTGTTCCCTCAAATATTATTTTACATATATAGTCTACCTGTTAGTGGGGTGATTAATGAGTGAGTTTGAGCGAGTTAGGATATGATCATGCTCGTTTCATTCGTTTAATGAGCGGGTCGATTCGAGTTGACAGCTGTGTTCATGTTTGACTCGTCAAATGCTCGAGTTGACTCGTGCTCATTAAGCAGCTCGTTAAGAAATCAAGCTTGTAGGCAATTTAAATTTGAGTGAGGCTACGGTGCTATGCATAGCACGGATGAGGTCCGTGCTACGGCTCAAAATTTGATTTTTCAAAATCCTAACGGTCGATCCGAACCGTTCAACATGATTATAAAATGAATATGTACTTGCAAACCAAATTTTATGTTTTTTCGAATTTTTTTACTATTTCGAAAATCACTTGATCTGAACATTCTGGACCATCCAAAAACAGCCTATCTAAAAAAATAGTAAAAAATTCGAAAAAATGTAAAATTTGGTTTGCAAGTACATATTCATTTTATAATCATGTTGAACGGTTCGGATCAACCGTTAGAATTTTGAAAAGTCAAATTTTGAGCCGTAGCACGGACCCCATCCGTGCTATGCATAGCACCGTAACCTCACTCTTTAAATTTTGTTTTGAGTTTTTTGTTTAAGATACATCATTTAAAAACTAATTTTCATTTATAGAATTTAACAAATTATCATAATCCAATCTAATTAAATAGTACATAATTTAACGAAAAATTATCCATAAACAAATTTATTAAAATCAAACATCTTTCTTCTTGTCGGTTCTCACAGCCCTACATGTCACATACTCACAGCTATCTCCCTGTTACATACCTACAAATTTGCATTATCAAAACAATAATAAAAATGCATCTTCAACAATAATAGAAATTTATTATTAAACAAAATAAATAAATTGGCCAAAAATTTAGTCAGTCTTGAATTAACAAAAACAAATAAATTTGAGTACTGTTAAACTATGCCAACCAACCAAAAAGCAAAACCAGAAATTTACTGTTAAACCATGTTGTATCTTTTTGTCATTTATTAGCTTACAAATGCTAGCAAAATCAGAAAGCAAGTGTATACAAACCAGAAATATACTATTAACAATTGACAAATCACATTCACAAGCAACAAGCACAAACCAGAAATATACAAATCCAAAACTTATTGCAAAATTTAGAATTAAATCTTACTTCATCTTTCATTGCTCGCTGGGATTTGAAATTCCAAGCACTAGTATTAGTCAACAGTAAGTATCAAAAAGCATTTTGATTCTAAAACATAAAAGAATAGAAAACTAAAATTTAAGTCTTACTTCTAAAGTTTGTATTGTAGTTTTTGAGGTAGGCCAAAGTGAGGTGTGGAGAGGGGCGGCACGCACGCGAAGGCGGAGAGGCAGTGAGGGTTTTGGGTGGCGGGCTCTAGGTTTTAGTCTGACACGTTTTAACTTTTGGTCTACCGCGCGTTTTTCATTTACCCAAAACTTTCAGCGACAAAACCAACCTTCGTGATTTATTTGGGTTTCAAGGGATTAGATGTGGCATGATTTCATGTAACTCAGTTTTTAATAAGTGAGTTGGGGTATGCTCATGCTTGGCTCATTAAGTTAACGAGCGAGTTGATAATGAGCGAGTTATAAGCAAGTTGTTAGTGAACTTTTAGCGAACGAATTACGAACGAATCACGAGTTATAAACAATTTACTCACCCCTATCTGTTACACAAAATCTCAGTTTATCACTATAAAAAACAATATTAGGTACAAAATTTTATTAATATATCCCAACACGCTCTACACCACACTGTAAAATGTTGATGAAAGTTCCGTATTGTTGTGTTGGTGCATTTTCATTATTTATTTATTTTTATTCAAGTGCAACTAAGCAAATTAACTACTATAAATTAAATTTGCAACTAAATTCATACATACCAAATCAAACAAATTCATACAAATTAACTTTGTTGCTTATAATTAATTCACACATATTCCATACAAAATTACCAATCAACTTAAGCACAGTCCAAAGTGCAATTACCATAACACTGGCTATAACATCCATAGACCATAGTATCTCCAACCTGAAGTGAACGAATCCGATTAAACTATTAAACTTTGTATATTAAGTAGCTCGTCAATGACCAAGCTGACTCGTGCCGAGCCAGGTCAAACTCAAACTCATTAATTTTGTCTCGAGTCTGTGACGAGCGAGCTAATTTTAGCTCGGTCCACTAACGAACAAGTTGTTACCGATTGAGTCACGGGCTGATACCAAGCGGGCCACGAGCGGCCACGAGCTTTTTTGCCAACCCTAGCCGCTACCCGTATATTTCCATTCAACTCAAGCTATATATATATATATATATATAGCAATAATGTGTTCCTATTTGAGGTTTATAATATGTATATCTTTCGAAATATATAAGAAATTTAGCACCAATTTCTTTCGTAATATATAACATTTTTTTGTATTAATTGAATGATTTAATATATTGACCCCTTTGACGAAGAAAAATCTTAATTTCCTTCTCATAGAGGGAAGCACCTTAATTGGGTTAGGTAGTCATACTTTAATAATTACGATTAATTATTCAAGTCCAGGAATGTTCTTCCAATATTAAGTTGAACTTTGTTTAAAATAACAGTCAAATCCAACTTTTGCCCCTCAACTACTATGCAAAAAAAGCCTATAATTCGGTCATTAAGGCAATTAAATCACATAAAAATTGAGTCTTTTTCATGCATTTAATTAAAAAGAAAAAAAGTAATACATGGATTGCACCTTGCGGTCCTTGCCGTCCCTACACAGGTGCAAGTTGTGCAAGCCACCAGACAGCATGGAATTTGTAAAGATTATATTAGCAGAGTTGTTTGACTCTCATTAAATTTATAAATTCTTAATTTGACTTGATTTTCGCCGTAATCTATGCCCAAACTTGGTAAAAAGCATACAACTTTTTCAGGCTTGAATATACAATTTGAAGTTGGATTGCTTTGGTCAACAATAATCAACACAGACAGAGACATCGGACATAATATGACCCGGCACTAGGCGGATAGTGGTGAAACCATATTCTATTTCTAAATTTTTGAATACGATACGGATCAGATATTAGTCAGATACAGATACGGATACGGATCAAATTAGATTTATTAAAATAATATTAAAAAATACTAAAGTTCATATTATCTAATTTTAATGATGAATAACAATATTTTTTCATAATATAATACTAAAATATATGATATATATCTACTATTCGGATACGTTATCCGAATAATCAAAACGTCAAGCCATATCAGTATCCATATCCACAGGGATATTCGAATATCGGATATCCACATCTAATTTTTCAAATACGGATCGGATATTATCCATACTGTTTTCACCCCTACCCGGCACTGAAATATACAATATATTAAAAAAAAAAAGATACGAACATGGTATGATCTGCCTAGGACACGCAATATTCATAATAATTTACATGTTAAATATTAATTATGTATAAATAGCAATTAAGAGCATCTCTATTTTTTACAATTACTAAAAGCAATTTCTTTTATCATATCAACAATTTTTTTTTTAAATATATTATAATATATTTTTTAATTTCAATTTATAAGACATGTTGAATATTTTAATATATATATCTTTACAAAGACCTGCTTTTATAAAGAAAGAAGAAAGACAAAATCTGTAAAATAGATATAGGCTTAGTGCGTTACGCACCGTGTAACCAGTGAGCTTATAATGCACTCGTTGCCTTGGAAATTAATCAAATTATAGTTTACGGCCATTTCTTAATCATCGGGCCGCCATAACTATTTGTTGAATATTCAACTTATCAATTGTTGCTAATTTTTTAATAGTTGCATGTGTAACTTGATATGATGATTCTTTTTTCTTTCGTCCTCCAATGGTCCTGCGTTAACTTTTCTCTAATGAAGTAGTAGGGATCCCGTATCCTCGCATCAACCTTCCTATAACAAAAATAGTTGATCTCATAGGTATAAATACTTCAATGCATAAGTATCAATAGTTGCAAAATAAGATATTAATAATTTGATGTGTAACTTAATATGATCAAACGCCTGAAAATTAAACTTTGTACAATGTATATACATATAAATACTTCAGTGTATAAATATAAATACTTTCAATACTTGATATTAATATTTTCAGATGTCATCCAACGCCATATGTAAAAAAATATTAAGTATTGCGGCCCCCCCATATAGTTATGGCAATATTGATATTTTAAGAAACGTGTATGGTCCCTCCTAGTCTCCCTATTTAGTTTGAGTGGTCTCCACAGATATTTATGGTGCGGGGACAGTTTGAGAGATTTGGTTGGAGAGATAATTATTTACGTTAAAATACTTTTGTACATAGGTATAAATATTCCTGCATAGGTATAAATACTTTCATTCATAGGTATTAATATTTTAGAAATTGTGCTAGGACGATACAGAGTATATAAGACAATTGTGCGAGGACGGTCCTCCCAAATTAGTTAAGTTATGTGCGAAAACAGTGCAGAGACATTATTTATGTACGAAAATATAGTTCCCTTTATAGAGATTAATACTTATATTGTTCCTATTAAATACTTTAATGCTTTCTACTAAATAGTCCTCTTTTATTAATGTTTTAGTAGTCCTCCCATGATAGTTATGGAAGTTAAGTGCGGGAATAATGCGGAAATAGAGGTGTGGGGACTATTATCAGGATCCAAAAAAAATTACGGTTTTTGTTGTATGAAGCAGTGAGTAACTGTGCACAAAATTTTTCAAGAGATGTATGTTCCTTAACTCTTCTAGATACTATTCTAGATGCATTATAAATTTATAACGCCCTTAATTATATGCAGTGCAAAAAAGTCATGAAGGTGAGTGTGTTATGACGTTAATCATATGGTTGAGCACGAAGGGGAATAGCCCTGGATTTAATGCCGGATATATGTGTTCAGGAGTTGCGGGTAGGATAAATATGCTTAAGAAAAAACCATGTAAGGTAAGTGGTCAAATGGATTATTTATATATGAGGAGAGATTCACTTATAATATTTGTATGTTATAACATTTTACAATAATTTGGTTTTACGATTTAAAAGTTCGAACAATCGATCCAAACCGTTCAACATGATATCTATATTAAAATGTGTTTGGAGATAAAATTTTACATTTTTTTTATGATTTTTACTATTTATTAAGTATTTTACAAAACTGTTATTTTTAAATAATTATGGACCACTAAAAAATAGTAGTTTCGTAAAATACTTAATAAATAGTAAAAAAGTTCAAAAAAATATAAAATTTTATCTCCAAGTAAATTTTAATATATATATCATGTTGAACAGTTTGGATCGTCTTTTTGAACTTTTAAAATCACAAAATCAAATTGTCGTAAGATGTTGTAACTTAAGAATGTTGTAAGTGGATCCCTCCTCTTTATATATAGCTCTTCCATAATTTAAATCATAGGGAGTGCAGCAACTGCAGTTGCCGGCTAGACGGCGGCTAATTTCTAGACTATGTAGTTTGTACCGTTGCTTTGACAAAGAGTCAGTGTTATGTTACATGGTTTAACAGTAATTAGTATTTTGTCCATGCTTTGTTATGAGTTTAAAATTCAAATAGAAAATATAAAAATTAGAAGTAAATCAGATCAAATATTTTCATTTTTAACAATATTTGTCTTTTTATAATTTCTCTTTATTCAACAATGAACTAAATTACATTGTCTTCATCTCTCCGTTAAATAGAAAGATAATCAATATTTAGTGAGCAAACATGTTAATTACTTTCTTTTATTATTGTAAATCAATAAGATAAAAAGAAAGAAAGAAATGTTATCAATTAATTGCTTCTATGATAACATTCATATAAAGAAAGTGTAAGGAGAACATTAGTGTTGCGAGTGTTCAGAGAACTAAATAAATATTTCAATACAATAAATATCAATATATTGCCACATAAAATCATAATTGCATAACTTTTTTATCTTAATCATTTAAATCTAGCGAATTAAATCACAGTCGTTGGCGGATCAGGACATCTACATACTTAAAATAAGAGGAGAGATAAGAGGAGAGATTATAAAAAAAGGAGAGATAAAACAGATAGTTAATGGATGGTGTTTAGAATAATTTGATAATTATGTTGTAGGGCTGTTTCGTAGGTTTTATAGATTAAAATTTAGGAATCAACTAACAGTCCCCCCCATTCAGTCCCCTAAACGTCCCCTTAACTGTCAAAGTACAACTGTCAGTCCTCCTAACGGTCAAAGTACAACTGTCAGTCCCCCATTCAACAACATGGAAAGTATTCATACCTAAGATATGAAGTATTCATATATAATTCATCAAGTATTCATACCTAAGATATCAAGTATTAATTCACATACAAACTGGGGATCATTACTTTTCAGGAGCAGTAACTGTCAGACTGCATTGGGGACCACAACCAAAAAGTCACGTGGATCACACCACCAGTCCCCCATTCATTGATTAAATTAATTCACATACAAAATGGAAAGTATGAATACCTAAGATATCAAGTATTCATATATAATTCATCAAGTATTCATATCTAAGATATCAAGTACATAAAAAAAAACTGGACACAATACCTACTCATCTTTTACACGTTTTTCAAGGTGGTTTTTTTTTCTCCGTTCAATCTAACCAATTTTTGGGACGATCTATGAGGAATTTTGCAAATCTAAAACCACGAACGTGTTCTACACAATTTTCTCTTTCAAATGAGATCCATGATGACATACTTTTACACGTTTTTCAAGGTATCAAATATTCAAATATGAAAAGTATTCATACAAAATGGAAAGTATTCATACCTAAGATATCAAATATTTATATATAATTCATCAAGTATTCATACTTAAGATATCAAGTATTTAAAGAAAAAAACTGGACTCATCTTTTACACGTTTTATACGTTTTTCAAGGTGGTTTAATGATTGACAAAGTTAGTTAGAATTGGGGGGACGTTTAGGGGACTGGAGTGGGGGGACAACATCTTTACTCTAAAATTTAATATATTTAAGGAGTGCTATTCGGTACGATAAAATAAAGACATGACCTTTTAAGAAGGCCAACAAAACAATAGATCTTATTCTAAGAATGAAGAGATTTTTAAAAAGATAAAATACGGACAAAATTAACTGATTTTTTTTATTAAAAGAAAAATGAAAACAAAAAATATCGAAAAAGGCGTACAATTTCATGAATATTGATATATATATGAAGAACGCGATAGAAATTTCTGTCTATTTAATCTTAACCACAACTTTGCATGATCGATAATTAACTAAATAGAAAAAAAAAGTTCCTGGAAGGAATAATTTATCTCAGTCTGAGTTTTTTTTTCTTTCTACTATAATGGTAATAGTGTGAGGATGTGAAAATTGTTTTTTTAGTAAAGGTTGGAGATCAAGTCATCTAACTATTTAAAATTCAGAGGATTGCTTCTTTTGAGTTTCGAATCTATGATCTCTCACACAGAGAGCGTTGCCTTTGTCACTAGATTAAAGATTGGTTCTCAATAGTGTGAGGATTGTTATAAAAGAATTATTATTATTTTTTAATCATGGACGGGATAGACCATCCCGTCCGGCTATATCCCGTTCTTTCTATAAATCGAGATTTCATGAAAATCGAACTCCTTTTAAAAAAAAAATTCTATTAATAAAAATTCAGCAAAATTAAAGCGTTAAGGAGATTTTCTTATATATTCATTTAATAACCATTAATAATAATTTATGATTAAAAGGAATATTTCGTGTTCATCCATGCTTGATTCTAGCCAGATATTGTTATAGATGTTTAATTACGATAATATTCTTGTCAGATTTTTTTTATCAAATTAAAGCCATTCAATTATCGGATTTCAGATCATATTTGAGTTCGAGCTGAATTGTTTTATATTTAATTCGGACCCAAATGCTTTTCAAAATTTCCTTGTTCGCCTTGTTTTAGTTAAGGTCAAAACTTATTTTTAATCATCCGACTTTAAATCAACATAAATTTTAAGTTAAGAACTTAAAATAGCATCTCGATAAGTTTGATGCTTCAAATTTACCAAATTGGATTATATGGGATTTTATAGGACAGGTCTACCATCTCTAATTGAATAGTACTTCAAATTTACCACGGAGAACTCATTATTCACTAAAACCCTTTAAAAATCAAATATAAAACAGAAGGCACGAATGCAATAAAGGAGGAAAACCAGCTCCCTTTCTCCCGGTCAACTCCTGTTCCATTAAAACAACTTTTTACGCCAATCAGATTCTCTCTCTCTCTCTCTCTCTCTCGCTCTCAGCTTGAGCTTCAAAACTGCGAATTTATCATAGTATGGAATACGAACGTATACATAAGCCTCTCCCTTATCAGGTCTCTCGCTCTCTCTCAAATTTTGTAACTTTTTTGAGTTTCTGAGATTTTTGAACTTATAAAACAATTAAGGTCAATTTGTTATTCTTGTTTTTTTCTTCTTTCTTTTTTTGGCGTTGGTTGGACTTGGTGTGTCTGGATAGTTTCGAGTTGATTAAGTAGTTGGGCAAATGTATCGATAACATATTCCTCAAAAACAGAGAAATGAAAAAGAAAAAGAATTTATCAATAATATGCTAATATATACTACGTAGAACGCTAAGCAAACGATATACTCGTAGATATTAAGAGATTTTACTTTTTGAAATATTATTAACTTAAAAATCATTATTACCTAATAGTTGGATATTTTTTTTCCAATATAGAAAGCAGAGCAGAAAGATATATTGTAAAGTTTAGTACTCAGACACTGATATGTACACAAGTTTTTGAAAGATTATGACATTTGATTTTTCAATTATATCAGGAATTTCTTTTCTTTTCCGATTTTATGGCAAAGGGGTCGGGATGAAAGCTAAGAAATTACAGTATCAGACTATTTGAATCAACATTTTTATAGGATTTTTTGTTTTACAGGGAAGTGGGTTTTCGGTTTCACCAAGAAAGCTCCGGTCTATGCTTCTTGGGCTTGAGAAGAGACATCAAGAGGAAGGAGGGGAACAACCCAAAACCACTGATCAGGAAATAATTCATTCCAAGCAAGTACCCCAATCTGACAATAGACGTATGATCAAATTCTTCTTTCAATTTAATTAATTTTATTTGGAATGGTATGATGCAAATAGAAGTACCAATTCCAACAGAAAATGTCATATTCCTACTTAGTTTTCTGGCTGACTCAAATTTAATGATTGGGAACAAAGAATTCCCAATACACAGCTTTCATCCTAAGAAAGTTCAATTAAACACGGAATTAGTATGTTTCTAGAAAGATTTATGACCAAGGAATGCGGTCTGACTATTATATAACACAACTACCAAAGAAATTTCTTCAAATATTTACCATGTCAGGAAGAAGAATACGAATCAAATTATAAGAACACTTACATAACACATCCACACCTCTTTTTAACAAAACCACCCTACAACTTATTGGTTGATATTACCCAACTGGTGAATTTATTGTTAGCTTACCAGGACGTTGCTAAATCTGAACTTTCACTTGGCATGATATAGTTCAATAAAGACTTGAGGGAAGTAACTTGCTATTGGTATGGACAGAGTAGTAAAATTTGGATCAAATATACATTTTCCGTCAAACTAATCTAAATATTGGCTGTTGATAGTAATTTTCTCCAAATGATGTGAATTTTAACTTTTTTTTATTCACATGGAACGTTAGTATTATTGGATCAGCAACAACCGTGAGCGCAGTTCCATTAAGCAGCACATTATTCTTTTAATGGTTTTGATATTAGTCACTAATTTATTTACAGGCGCAAGTAGAGTGGATTGCCAGGACATGGAATGCTCAACATCGGTATCTGTGTCGAACAGCACCAGCAGTGGGACCCAGCAATTGACAAAAGTGGGCCCCACCCACCATGAGGACAGCTTTGACTCTGATAGTGTCTCGTTTGGTGGCTTTGAATTCCAAAAACAAGGCACTACGCATGCTTTACCAGCTCAAAGATTTACCATGGTAATATCAACCCACCAGATACTCAAAACAGACATGAGTTTAATCACATTAGGGGTTCGATACTAAGGATCACAACTCTGCTCCATGCTATAGAAAGCAATTTCAGTTGCTAAGAACTTTCTGATTCAAGCACAAGGGACAACTAATCTTTTATTTTGTATTATTAACTACAGGTACATTCCTTCCTATCGCCATTCTCAAAACCGGCACCTTCAAAATGGGATGATGCTGAGAAGTGGATATCAAGTCCCAATTTGAACGTGAAGGGAAATGGGAAAACAAACAGCAAAGTGGGTTTGGTGGTGAATAAGGTGGTGGTGGTGAATCGAAAGAAGGTGGATATGAGTAAGGTGAAAAAGGTTGGAGTCATAACTGGTAGTGGTTTTGGGTTGGGGAAGGCAAAGAGGAAAGGGCTGAATTGGGTGGATGAGCCTTTTGGGTTGATGGATTTTGGTGTGGAGGAGGGTGCATTTGGGGCTGCTGAGCCTGTTGTAGATTCTGCTGGTAAGCAAATATGTTTTTCTAGTTCCAGAATCATGATTTTAACCATCAAAAGAAAACAGTGAGGCTATGGTGCATAGCGCAGATTGGTCCGTACTATGGATCTATATTTTCATTTTCAAAGTCCTTACGGTTGATCCAAACCGTTCGACATGATCTTCATATGAATATGTACTTGCAGACTAAATTTTACATTTTTTAGAATGTTTTTACTATTGTTTTAGATAGGTTAAGAATTGTTGTTTTTGGATGGTCCAGAATTTTCAGATCAAGTGATTTTCTACCTATCTAAAAAAATAGTAATTTATTTTAAAAAAAATATAAAATATGGTATGCAAGTACATTTTCATATGGAGATCTTGTTGAAGGGTTCGAATCGACAGTTAGGACTTTCTAAACCAAGATATGAGTCCATAGCGCGGGCCAATATGCGCTATGCATAGTAACATAGCCTAACTCAAAGAAAAATGAACTTAATCATATAATTTTTCAATAAATAGACCACTCTTACTATTTTGCTTGCAAAAGTTGCTTTGTCTTCCTCCAATTTCATCATCACCATCTGCGAAGAAAGCTGGCACACAAAATATATACTGGCATTCATAAGACATAGTGGGGGCTTTTACACCAAGTCAAAAACATGAAGATTGACTGGGAGGGACATCATTTCAATATAAATGTGTTCCTATCAACGTCTCTGTATATAAATTTTGTTTCTTCTTAAGTATTACTTGTATTGTTTTTATATCCACGTCGTAAAGCTTGCACAGTGTACCCATTTCTGTGAGATATGCCATATGACGTATCTCTCTTTAGTTTATATGGAAGTAATATAATATAATTTTCCTTAATTTTTCATTTTTGTGTCGTAATTTTTGCACTCTTGAAAAGAATACTTTCACTCAAGGTATCTCCAATATTTTCAGTAACTGGCAACCGAAACAGTCTACCAGCAACGAATTACTTAAAACCAATTAGTGGTGCGCCTTTGGTTTCTGAAGTCAGGTCAGTTTCAATGCGAGATATAGGTACCGAAATGACCCCTATTGCAAGCCAAGAGCCTTCACGTACCGCAACTCCACTACGGGCGAACACTCCAAATGGCAACTCAACTTCCTCAAGAACTCCGAGCCCATCAGAAAATCCTGCAACTCCAGCAGGTGCTGTGTTAGAGGTAGAGTCACAGGTGAAAACCATGAGAGAGATAATGGAGCTCAGTGAGCAGTTAGGTAAAACCAACATAGCTGCTTGGGCAAGCAGGGAAGCCAGAGAAGATAATCGAACAGGAGACCAGTCGTCTAAAATTGACTCGGAAACTCGTGCTGTTGATTGGGAAGAAGCTGAGAAATCCAAGAATTTGGCCAGGTATTGTAATTTGATACTGTTTCTCATGGATTTACATTTTAACATATTTGTTCATTGTTTTGTTGAATTGGAGATTGAATAAATGTAGGTTCCAGAGGGATGAGGCCAGGATTCAAGCTTGGGAAAACCACCAAAAAGCGAAAATTGAAGCCGAAATGCAAAAGATAGAGGTTCTTATTTCTTAATTATTGTAGTATGGTTACCTTCCTCAATTTGATATTCTTATGGAGAATGTTGTAGTTGTGCTTTTTTCTTTACTCATCTGGTATCCCTGTGAGCAGGTCAATTTAGAGAAAATAAGAGCACGCACACAAAAGAAGCTGATGAACAAATTAGCAGCAGCAACACACAAGGCTAGTGAAAAGAGAGCGGCAGCAGAGGCCAAGCAACATAAAGAAGCCACTAGGACAGCAAAGAAAGCAGATTATATTAGACAAACTGGCCATGTCCCTGACCAGTTGTTTTCTTGCTGGAGCTCGTGCTTTGGAAATTATGTAAAATAAGAACCGATTGCTGTCAATGGCGAAACAATTTTTCTACGCGTCTTCTGTTCTAGTTTATTTTGAGTGAGAAGGCATTTTTACCTATCAATGTATGATTATGTATAGAGGAATAATATGATTGAATACAGGAAAGAAAGACAATTCTTTGGTAGTATTTCCTTACCATGTAGACATGTCTATACACATGTACGCCTACATGGTAGGGCAAATCAGTGAATGGTTGTCAATATATGCAACACAAATGAAGCAATTGGTTGCGCATTACCAAACTTCTGAATTTCTTATCACCGAAATGCAATATAACAATTGAAGATACCTACATATATGTAAATCACACTAAACGGCTTGAATTAGTTGTTTTGAATTTTTGAATTTAGAGACCTGGAACCAAAATACATACATATATTTACTTTTGTGAAGCACCTTTGAACATCTCTTTTAAATATATACATATTAGGGTCATTATATAGTATCCCCTGCTGTCCTAAAATGCCTCAAAATGGACTGACACCGTATGTCAGTGAAAAAATATATACATATAGTACTATTACCTGTGGGCTTTAGCAAATGGCATAATGTATCCGGTGAGAAGTTACTTTGAAAGCTGCCCGACCTTCCTTATATGAGAGCTGCTTGGGTCCAATGCCCATTGGACTCAAATTTGGGTTCGATGGGTTTGGGACCGTACGAAGCACTTTAAGATTCGTGCGCACAAAATTTAAAGCATACGCAGAAGTTACGGATGCGAATCTTAAAGCAGATCAGACGGTCGTCGAACCCATTGAACTCACTTTGAGTCCGATGGGCATCGGACCCAAATTGACCTCTCCTTGTATAGGTTAAGTTGAATGTTTTGAGTAACATGAGACTAAATGGCTAATATGATTTTTTCATTCGTCATTAGAATGCTTCCTATTAATTTTATCATACTTTTTGTCACCTACTGGCCTTGAAAACAAACCTTATTTTATTTTGTCGTTTATTCCAGAACGTGACATGTTTAGTATAAAAAGACTATACATGACATTTATCCCTCAGTTGTTAAACATTGTCACTTGTTTAGAAACTAAACATGCTACTTGTTTCTAGTTGTACTTTTCTCTTATGTCAACCTATCAACATGTTTTGAGGCGTAATAAGAAACACCAAATAATTATTCTCCATATTAAAATCTTGTAGAAAACTAAATTTGTACTATTCTATGAGTAGGTTCCGTGCGTATGCTGCCTTTGTCTGATCCAGTACTGAATTAGCATCATAATCACCAATAATTTTAGTCCACACAAACTGATCCTTCGGAAGCTATACAACAAAAGAAAAAGAACAAAAAAAACAACAATTCTCAAAATTAACTTTTCTTTTCTTTTCTTCACAGCTTGCCAAAGTTCTTGTGTTTCATCATTTGTGATGACAACATTTACCTCATCTTCTAACAAAAATAAACACCATGATCACCTAGTTTACATTTATCTTCTTTGCCTAAACAAACCAAAGCTCCCAAAAATTTATACAGAAAAAAGGGTACTTGCACTGATGAAACTAATGCAACCGAGAAAAGGTCACCATGCACGACCAAAATCTTCCGTGACACCTTGTAGGCAAAAACAAAGTAAATAACTCAAGGGAAGTTCACTTCCTGTGACTGAGGAAGCTGACCTGAAGTATTCCCCATGTTATGATCCCCACGAAAGTGCTGTTGTAAAGGCTGTGGGAACACAGGCTGTGCTTGCATCAAAACTGCCTTTTCAATCCATGCATACAGAGTCTTCCCCTCCAAACTCATAAAAACCCTTCTCTCATGCTTATCCCTAAATGCCTCACAAGCGGCAAGAAATGCCTGGGCAGAGAGATTCCGCACTGTCTTGAGCTTTGCAATGCACTGCTCAGTCGAATAAGGCTTCGGCCCAAATGATAGTTCCTGAGTTAGAATATCCTGGATTATCTCTTGCTGGCGCTGGCTCAGCTCGACCAATTCTTCAAGCGCTTTCGTTATGTTTAGAGATTTCTCTGTTATCTCAGAGCTTGAGTTGTCATCAAGCTCATTGTAGGTGCAGTTGTACTCATTGGTGGTGGGGTATCGAGGAGGGGGTGGGGAAGGGGCAGGGTGAGGGGGAGGTGGAGGGGGTGTGTTATTGCTGTAGTGGGGGTGGTGATTAGGAGTGCTCTTTTCGGGGAGCCTTAGTGAAGAGGAGCTGCCTTCATCTTTGTCAGTTAGTTCTACTGCCATGGCATCCAGTTGTGTCTGGTTGGTAGCGTTTTTGGTGAAGAATAACTTTAGAATTGGATACTCTGGGCAAGGTCTTTCGCGGCATTTTGCATACTGTGGATTGATCTAATAAATGAAGGAAAAAGAAAAGAGAAGAAAATGAAGGGAATGCAAAGAAAGTAAGTTTCCCATTTGAGAACCAATTAAATTATTATTAACTGTAAGAGCACCTTGTGCCATGTTTGCCATTCTCTCAAACTGATCTTGAGCAGAGACCAGTTGCATTGGACCAACAATCTGACCTCTAAAACCAGAATAATACTAACAGTTCACAATGGGAATTAGAATTAAAGTTCTGAAAAGACATTATCCAGTCTAACTTTGTGTTTCATCAGGAGTCATATGAAAAGGATGTTACCCATAGTAGTCCTAAGTTCAAACCAGAAATCCAAAGCATCTACTTGAGCTTTTTCAAAAAGAAAGGAAAAGCACCTATTCAAAGCAAGCAAGACCAACTATTCCAATTTCGACTCCTACATTCAACTGACACCAAAACAACTAGCAACATAAGATACTTACAGCTACAACGCGATCCCAATCGGCAGGATCATTTGGCCTTGGCACATTGAGCTCTGGGTCCCAAGCCCACCCGCTCATCACTGCCAGCTCATCATACGGCCTGAACAAATTCCTCAGCACCTTGAGGCGGTTCCTCAGGTGGTCCTTGGTAAAGTTGAGTCTCGTCTTGTCATTGAAAGCTGGTACAATGTGGTTCCATGAGCTCTTTGTGAACTGTCCGTTGACAAAGTTTCCTTCGATATACTCTTGTTTTAGTATTGTAAGCAAGGCAACATCAAGAGAGTGAGTCCAATTTGCGGTTCTTGACCGAGAACTACTGGATTCTGAAATTGGTTTCCTTCCTGAGCCATCTGTTGCATCAGTACAAGTTATTGCTAAACAAAGCAACAATATAATGAGGGTTTTTTGCAAATGGCGACTTAATATGCATCGTATAATAACCCAAAATTTCACCAATACTTCTCTCAATCATGGATGCCCAAAACATATTAAGAAAAAGAAAAGACAAAAGAGAGAGAGAGAGAGAGAGAGATTTAACAGAATATTAGGACTCCAATGCTTCATCAGAGATCGGCTATTTGAGAACAATTTTCCCTAAAAATATATACAAGAGAATAGGAGGGAAACAAAATTGGTACCTCTCTTATCCCAAACATGGCCTCTCAATCTCCTTTTCGCCTTAATTTCATCTCTCCTTGTTCTCTCAGTATCCATCTTCATTATCAATCAATTCCCTACGAAAAATCAAATCGTCCCTTAATCACCGCAAAAATTGGCGGGGTGAAGCAAAAACAGCGAGGGCGATGTTAAAATCTCATACCAGCTGGAATAGGGAGAAGGGAATAAGAATTTCCGGAGCTCGATCGGAGATCGATCGGGAAAAACAGGGTCGGGGAATAGAATAGAAGTGGGGATAGAATAGGTAAAGGGAACAATGGGTTGGGTTTGGCGAGGATAAAGCAAAAAAATGCTGGGTTTATTATCGACTTTATTCCCATCATCAACATTCGTGCAGGCCGGGTTCACCAAAGATCAGTGGAAAAAACCGGATAGACAGATTAATACCAATGTTATTAGAACCGGACCGGACATCGACCCGGTAAAGCTCCGGGTGAACGATTCATCAGTCAGACCGGTGGGTCAACTGGTTCAACCGCTGATTTTGTTTAAAACAATCATAATTTATATAGAATACACATATACACATAAAAAGTCAAACAAAAAACATAAAACTATATTAGCATTAAAATCCACTCGAAATTGTTAAAAACATTAAGTAATAAAAATTTCCCTTAAAACCCCAAAAAAACCCAAATTAACATTAAAACTGATATGTGCTCTCTAAGCACTAGGCGTTGTTCTCGAATATACATAAAATTAGGCGTTGTTCTCGAATATACATAAAACTGAAAATTAAAAAATATGATATGTGATCTCTTCCCAAAATATACACAAACAAGAAATTAAAAGAATTAGCATTTTCACATGTGTACACAATTTCACATCCAAAATACCAGGCTATTTTAGATTAGTTTGATAAAGTTAAATTATATATATATATTTTAAATAGGTTGCATGCATGATAAAAATACAGTGTATTAAAATTCGGTTTATTCGGCCGTATATTTGTATTCGGTTGTAATCCGAATAGAAAACTAATATTCGGTTTTGAATATTCGGTCTAAAATTTGTATTCGGTCCTGAATATTCGGTCTAAAATTTGTATTCGGTCTAATATTCGGTTATGAATTTATGTGGCTATGCTGCTTGTTTTTTGGCTATGCTGCTTGTTTTCTACTATGCTATTGTTTATTAATATGAATTTTTATTTTAAAATCCGCATATATACATCCGAATAAAAATCCGTATATTCGAACGCATACCGTATATTCGGTATTCGGTGGCCTTCCAAATACCGAATATAAACCGAATTTTAAAACACTGTGGGTGTGTTTGGATGCAACCCTAAGAATAGTAAGAATAGCGCTAACCTGGGGTGAGCGCTATTCCATCGTTTGGATGGGTTAGCAAGAACAGCGCTAACTCCAGGAATAGCTCTATTCTTAGGGTGATCCAAACGTAAAATAGTGGTGAAGAATAGTCACTAACTCAAAAATAGTGCTAACCCCATACTATTCTTGACAATCCAAACACACCCCTGTAAAAATAAACACATTTGAGAATATAAGTAATATAATTTTTGTTGCAAATAAAAAGAAACTTATTATAATTTTTCTTGCAAATAAAAAGAAACTTATTATAATTTTTCTTGCAATTAAAAAGAAACTTACATTTGATATATAAAAAAAGATTTTTCTTTTTCTTTTTGTAATATATAAAAATTAATTATTTATCAGACATCCGTCATTTACGTTGCATTTAATCTTAAATTGCATTTCATCTTAAAGTTTAAAAACATAAATTAATGTTGTTTGGTTTTCTTGAGAAATTGAGTCCTATTAAAATACTTTAAAATGGCTGTTGGTGATGGGATATTGGGATGTGAAAAGATCATACTTATATTTTTATACTAAAATGAAACTGTATTGAACCGGGTTTTTCCTTTGAATGGTTCAATGATTTCTCAGTTAAACCTGGCTAGTCAAACCGATTTTGACCGGTCTAATAACAGGAACGATCTTTTAAAAGAATCAAACCATAAAGGTGACCGGGTCTGGTTTTTTCCGGTCCGGTCCGGTTATGGTAACACTGATTAATACTACTTTTTGTTTATTAACACATCTTTTAAAAATTTAAATTTATAAGCAATTTTAACTCTCTTAAAACATCTTTCCAGAATCCAGATACATCTTGAAATATCATTGTGATTATTTACTAATTGTTAGATATTCTGTTTCCATTTTTCATTTTGTATTGAATACCTATGAAAATTTTGTACATTTTTTTAATTTATATATGTAATCATTCGTTTTCTTTAGTGATTTTTACGGAAAACAAATATAAAATGTTCATTGTCAAAATAACTTTTTTTTAACTAATCGTCAATAAAATTTGTGGAGCTTGATAAATAAATCAATATATACAATGTTGCTAGATTTTCTTAATATAATAAAACCTTTCATAATTGTATTATATTTTTTAAAATTCTTGAAGAAGTAACGAAATACAAATATTTATTTACTTATTTTATAAATTTAACTTTTAAGAAATAAAATTATATAATAGTATATGAGAAAGAAACATATATTATAAATAGAACTTTTAAAGAAAGAATATACTATGATAATATATGAGAGAGAAGCAGTTTTTAAAAAAAATCATTAATGAAGGATAAAATTGTCATTCAATCAAAGATGGGCATGACCTCTATTTTTTCTCAAAAAAAAAAAAATATAAAGGATAAAATTGTCTATATCTTAAAATATTTTGATAAAATTGTGTTAATAAAAGGACGAGCGATGTTAATATTTATCACCTGAATACGCCCCTCAGACGCAGTTGGCTAAATTTTGTATGCTTCTTTTCCGGTTAAAATTCTCTCAAATATTTTACATAATATAAATAAGTCTCTAAGTTATATTTTACATAATATAAATAAGTCTCTAAGTTGTTCCTGGTTCAATAGCCCTCTTAAGTTCTTGGTATTAATTTTTTTCAGTTCTAGAATTAATAACTAAATTAGCATTATAATTGATGTTTTTGCAAATTATATATGACCAAATTTTAACTAACAGTTTTATGACTATCAATAAACATGTGTTAAGTGTTAACTCACAAAAAAAATAAAAAAGATAAAAAATGCGAGGGGCTTCTTGAATGTTGAATCATGTGCAATAACCAAAAGACTTAATTGAACTAATTAGTGAAATACCGAGGGTCAAACAACTAAAGTTTTCTCAATGCCTGAACATTGTTCGTTGTTTCATCTATGAAGCGTAGCAACTATTGAAATAATCTCATATTTTTTTTCATTCTGTTACCTCTCTATACCCTTGTCCATATTTTTAAAATTGTTGATGTTACATTTGTCAAGGATTCAATGTTAAAATAAGAAAAAACAAAAGATCTCTATCCTCAAATTTGTGTCTATTTTTAAAATAGAGACGGAGATCTTTGTTTTTCAAATTCATATTATATTATTACAATAAATAATTTTTTCATTTGAGTTTTGAATTCGTGACCTTCCTTTTTTCAAATGACATTACCTTTTTCAGATTTTTTTTTATTAAATAGTGATTTTTAAAAATTCTAGTAAAAGAAATTCCAAAAAATGTAAAATTTAGTCTCCAAACACATTTTAATATGGAGAACACGTTGATCACTTCATATCGACTTTTTGAACTTTGAAAATCGCAAAACTGACTTGGTAGCATAATAAAAAACAGTATGATCAAGACTTTGGTGCTACCAATTCGTTTTTGCAATTTTTCAAGTTTAAATAGTAAATCTGAAGTGCTCAACACTCTCTTCGTATTAAGATGTCTATTCATTCATGATTTGAACAGTCATGATTGAAATATAGAGAATATTTCAACTCATACTTCAATCATAACCGTGGTTGATATATCATCGGTTGACAATTAATGGACCATCAGTTTTGTAGGAAGAATAAGGGTCTAGTTTTTATTTGTATATATTGAATAAAAAATTTAGTACGCCGATCATCATTTGAATTGTACTATATGTAAAATATGTATGGTTTGAATACGTGTGGCGTCTATATAAATTAAAAATTTATAATGATTTGCACTTGTATAAGATTAAAAGAGTGTGACGTGCTAAAAAAAGTATAACTCGCGAACTGACATTTTTTACTATCTGTATCAGAATTCAAATTTAATGTATATCATTTACCAACAGTGCATAGTTGAGTATAATCTCTTCCTCGCTAAACTTAATTAGTAAGCTTCCTATAAAAGAGAAAAGTGCTTCTTCCACCAACAAAAAGGTTTCTTTTTCTTTTTTAAAAGATGATGGGGTACAATTCATAAAAATGCCATGCCAAAAAGCTCTTTCAATAAAAGCTCTAATGATTGCGATAAATTGAATAATAAGGTTGTTTTTGTCTAGTAGTTTAAAATTTTGTTACTTTGTATTAATAAAACCATTTGTAAAATAGGTTATGTGTAATTGTCTTCTTACAATTCTGGAATAGCTAAATATTGCTGTTAGCTACTATACATTAAACATGTAATTTCAAAATAGATATGATATATGTGTATTTTGTGTTCCGTTATGATAGGGGTGTACAAAAAGCTCGTAACTTGTAATCCGATTGAGTTCGATTCGAAAAAAAAGTTCGGTTCGAAACAAATCAAACCAGTTCGGTTCTGAAACGAATCAAACCCAGTTCAGTTCGAAAATGGTTCGAATTGAACTCAAACTGAGTCTAACTCGGTTCGAAACTCTTCTTGTTAGTTCTAAACCTTGCTTAAATTTTGAACCAGTTCGGTTCGAAACTTGTTCGAATCGCACCGAATCAAACTCAAACTCTTCTTTTTAGTTCGAAACCCTGTTTCAATTTCGAACCAGTTTAATTCAAAATTAGTTCAAACTCATACTCGAACTGAGTTAAGTTTGATTCGTTTGCAGCCCTACATAAGAATTACCTTGGGAAGTATTCAGAAGTATGTATTATTTTTTCTTTTTTAATAAATCAAGAAAAACATCCGCCAGTTTCCATTGCTTTTAAGAAACTCAGCTCATACAATTCAAAAATAAACAAACAACCATTAAACTATTTGTTACAAATTACCACAAGTCCACAACTCTCTCCCTCCTCAAATATTAATTCATATCACTTGATGTAATAAAATATTTCTATTTAGATCTGAACCATTCAATCATATTTCTGTTTAGATCTGAACCTGGCTAGTCAAACCGATTTTGACCGGTCTAATAACAGGAACGATCTTTTAAAAGAATCAAACCGGAAAGGTGACCGGGTCTGGTTTTTTCTGGTTCGACCGCCGGTCCAGTCCGGTTCTGGTAACACTGATTAATACTACTTTTTGTTTATTAACACAACATCTTTTAAAAATTTAAATTTATAGGCAATTTTAACTCTCTTAAAACATCTTGCCAGAATCCAGATACATCTTGTAATATCATTGTGATTATTTACTAATTGTTAGATATTCTGTTTCCTTTTTCCATTTTGTATTGAATACCTATGAAAATTTTGTACAGTTTTTTAATTTATTTATGTAATCATTCATTTTCTTTAGTGGTTTTTACGGAAAACAAATATAAAATGTTCATTGTCAAAATAACTTTTTTTTAACTAATCGTCAATAAAATTTGTGGAGCTTGATAAATAAATCAATATATACAATGTTGCTAGATTTTCTTAATATAATAAAACCTTTCATAATTGTATTATATTTTTTAAAATTCTTGAAGAAAAGTAACGGAATACAAATATTTATTTACTTATTTTATAAATTTAACTTTTAAGAAATAAAATTATATAATAGTATATGAGAAAGAAACATATATTATAAATAGAACTTTTAAAGAAAGAATATACTATGATAAGAGATAGGCTACGGTGCTTTGCAAATTAAATGGCATATTTTACTTCGCATTTGTGGTCATTGGATGTGCTTTAATTGTTGTGCAGATCATCAGATTAGATCTGAACTTTTCAGAACTGGACGAGTCCAGTTGAGAGCAAAATCACACAGCCCCCCAGTCTGACCCCTCTCCTCTCCCTCTCCCTCTCTCTCTCGCGAAAACCCTAAACCCCCAGTCTTATTCCCGACCCCTCTCCTCTCCCTCTTCCTCTCTCTCTCGCGAAAAACCCTCCAGTTGCGACAGCGCCAGTCCTCGACTCTCCAGTTGGCAACAACTGAGACGAACGACAGTTGCGACAGCGCAACTGAGACGAACGACAGCGCCAGTCCTCCTCTCTCTTGTTTTTGTGTGTGCTTTGCCCTTTTTGGCTTGCTGTCTCTGTTGTTGTGAGGCTTTACCAGTACTGGCACTGACCCTTGATTTCGGTGTTGGTTATTTGCGATCCTGTGTGACCTTTCTGTTACCCCTTTGCCTTGGTTTTCCTTGTGTGCGCCTTGCCTTTCTTTCTTTGCTGGGTTTTGACCTGGTTGCTTGTTTCTGGTGTACTGGTTTAGAGTTTTCGCGAGAGTGATAGGGAGAGGGAGAGGAGAGGGGTCGGACTGGAATTCAGATCCAGTGCAGTAACCCAATTTTTGAGTTTTGATCCAAAACCGTCCAAGGTGCTCTAACACGAATCTTAAAGAACCTGGACCCCACAAATAATACTGGCCCCCTGCGCTACCACCGAATAGGCACCGTACACGTCTAAACTCAAAAATTGGGTTACTTTAGGGGATCCGGACTCGTCGGACTGGGGGGCTGTGTGATTTTGCTCTCAACTGGACTCGTCCAATTCCGAAAATTTTAGTTATAATCTGATGATATGCACAACTATTAAAGCACATCCAACGGCCACAATGCGAAGTAAAATAGGTCATTTAATTTGCAAAGCACCGTAGCCTATCTCCTATGATAATATATGAGAGAGAAGCAGTTTTTAAAAAAAATCATTAATGAAGGATAAAATTGTCATTCAATCAAATATGGGCATGACCTCTATTTTTTCTCAAAAAAAAAATGAAGGATAAAATTGTCTATATCTTAAAATATTTTGATAAAATTGTGTTAATAAAAGGACGAGCGATGTTAATATTTATCACCCGAATACGCCCCTCAGACGCAGTTGGCTAAATTTTGTATGCTTCTTTCCCGGTTAAAATTCTCCAAAATATTTTACATAATATAAATAAGTCTCTAAGTTGTTCTTGGTTCAATAGCCCTCTTAAGTTCTTGGTATTAATGTTTTCAGTTCTAGAATTAATAACTAAATTAGCATTATAATTGATGTTTTTGCAAATTATATATGACCGAATTTTAACTAACAGTTTTATGACTATCAATAAACATGTGTTAAGTGTTAACTCACAAAAAAAATAAAAAATGCGAGGGGCTTCTTGAATGTTGAATCAAGGAGCTTGATTGAATCATGTGCAATAACCAAAAGACTTAATTGAACTAATTAGTGAAATACAATTGAAGTTTTCTCAATGCCTGAATATTTTTATTCATTCTGTTACCTCTCTAGACCCTCGTCCATATTTTTGAAATTGTTGATGTTATATTTGTCAAGGATTCAATGTTAAAATAAGAAAAAACAAAATATCTCTATCCTCAAATTTGTGTCTATTTTTAAAATAGAGACGAAGATCTTTGTTTTTCAAATTCATATTATATTATTACAATAAATAATTTTTTCATTTGAGTTTTGAATTTGTGACCTCTGTTCAAATGACATTACCTTTTTCAGATTTTTTTTTATTAAAATAGTGATTTTTAAAAATTCTAAAATAATAGTAAAAGAAATTCCAAAAAATGTAAAATTTAGTCTCCAAACACATTTTAATATGGAGAACACGTTGAGCACTTCAGATCGACTTTTTGAACTTTGAAAATCACAAAACTGACTTGGTAGCATAATAAAAAACAGTATGACCAAGACCTTGGTGCTCCCAATTCGTTTTTATAGTTTTCAAAGTTTAAATAGTTGATCTGAAGTGCTCAACACTCTTTTCGTATTAATTGAAGTGCTCAACACTCTTTTCGTATTAAGATGTCCATTCATTCATAATTTGAACAGTCATGATTGAAATATAGAGAATATTTCAACTCATACTTCAATCAAAACCATGGTTGATATATCATCGGTTGACAATTAATGGACCATCAGTTTTGTAGGAAGAATAAGGGTCTAGTTTTTATTTGTATATATTGAATAAAAAATTTAGTACGCCGATCATCATTTGAATTGTACTATATGTAAAATATGTATGGTTTTAATACGTGTGGCGTCTATATAAATTAAAAATTTATAATGATTTGCACTTGTATAAGATTAAAAGAGCGTGACGTGCTAAAAAAAGTAAACTCGCGAACTGACATTTTTTACTATCTGTATCGATCAGAATTCAAATTCAATGTATATCATTTACCAACAGTGCATAGTTGAGTATAATCTCTTCATCGCTAAACTTAATTAGTAAGCTTCCTATAAAAGAGAGAAGTGCTTCCTCCACCGACTAATAGGTTTCTTTTTCCTTTTTAAAAGATGATGGGGTACAAATCATAAAAATGCCATGCCAAAAAGCTCTTTCAATAAAAGCTCTAATGATTGCCATAAAATGTCTAGTAGTTTAAAATTTTGTTACTTTGTATTAATAAAACCATTTGTAAAATAGGTTATGTGTAATTGTCTTCTTACAATTCTGGAATAGCTAAATATTGCTGTTAGCTACTATACATTAAACATGTAATTTCAAAATAGATATGATATGGGGGTAGAACTTGGGTGTTCTTAAGCTTGGTGAACTCAAGTCTAAACTCTATCGGATCGGCTTCAAACGACGAATCCGAACCGTTGAAACCTGCCTACCTTATTATACTTTCGAATTAATTTAGGATAAAGTCAAGCGGTCAAAATTAGAAGGTTAATAAATTAATTTTAATGCAATCATTTTTTGACGTTTTCTGACCACTTGACTCTATGCAAAATTAATTTCAAAATTTAAAATTTTTGCATGTAGACGCATCACTCGTAAGATAGACGGGTTTCACTTATCAACCGGACAAAACATATTCGATTAATTGATGAATAAAACTAATTCAATAAAATCTCGATATTTATCGAGAACCGGTACTTGATCTGTGACAAATAGTATTGAAACAAAATTTAGATTAGAGGGCTGAAACGTAAATGCATAATGTGATCATTGGAATTTAAATTCAAGTTTCCACAACTACAAAATAAAGTCCTAATCACTAAATTACATGCATACATTTAATATTTTACAAAAGAAGCTAAATTATAAAAATTTCAATATACATGATTAAAAAATTAAAATTATCAAGGTGACTAAGTACTCCGGAACTAAGCGTATATTTTTTTTCCTTAAAAACAATGGCCGCAGATTTGAAATTCATATTAAATTTCTAAAAAAATTTGTTAATATTAAATAATTAAATAACGTCCGACATTTATAAAAAAAAAAAAACTTGATATTTCTCACCTCATTTTAACTTCTCTCCACCTTACTGATGCCGACATTTTTATTAATATCCAAAGTTAATTACAAATTAATAAATATACCCAGAACCGCTGGGTATTTCGAAAAATACCCATATCGGCCAGAATCTAGCCGGTTTTCTTCCCTTTTTTTTTTGAAGAGACACTATGAAGAGCAAGATAATGAAATCTAACACTGAAAATTGAATTTTTTGTTTAAATTTTTTGTTAGATTACTTCTTTTGATGTATAATTAGCATATTTATACTAAAATACGCTAAATTACTTGAAATTATGTTGATTTACAATATATTATATTAAAATTACGCTAAATTATATTAAATTACGTTAAAATACGGTAAATTACATATGAATATGAATGATATCTTTACTAAGAAGGAGAAAACGATGACAAAATTACAAACAGCCATAAAACGGCGCTCGAGTGTCTGATTTCAGCAAATGACTACTTTTCGGAAAGCTTGTGAAAATACGCATGTGTCAATGCCGGCGATGCTGGATTTCAAAATTCAAAATTGCCAAAAAAAAAGGGAAGAGCCTCAAAACTTGAGTTGAAGTTTTCGATTAAGATTTTCATTTTTATTATTCAATCTAAGTAGCTCAGTAAATTAGTTATATAATGAACTTGTAGAATACCAATTTTTACTATTTTTGGAATTTTTTTACTATTTTTTATGATTTATGAAAGATGGCACAAAATCGGCCTAATTTAGCGTAATTTTGCGTAGTTTAGCGTAATTTACCGTATTTCATTATAATTAGCGAAATTAGTGTAATTTAGCGTAATTTAATGTAATTTAGTGTAATTCAACATAATTTAGCGTAATTTAATGTAATATAGTGTAATTCAACATAATTTCAAGTAATTTAGCGTATTTTAGTATAAATATGCTAATTATACATCAAAAGAAGTAATCTAACAAATAATTTAAACAAAAAATTCGAATTTTCAGTGTTAGATTTCATTACTTCCTCTTCATAGTGTCCACACATAATCCAAGCCATACAAATCATTTACATAACATAGTAATTAATTTATTATAAACACATTTAAACATACAAATCCACACAAAATAACAGAAATTCACACAACTTCATACAAATTCATACAACTAAATTCATGCCTATTTGTTTTGGCCCGGTCCGAGCTAGACCTTAGCTCAGCTTGTTAATTTTGGCCCGAGCTAGTGGTGAGCTGGCTCGCTAACAGCTCGGTCCACTATCGAATGAGCTGTTATTGATCGAGCCAGAGGCGAGTCACGAGCAATTCACGAGTTCCAAGCTTTTTTGCCAGCTCTACTGTCATCGCCGCAAATAGCATTTGTGGTAGTTTCCTCCTTGATCAAGAAAGAATCTGTAAACACAGCCTGAGAACCAAGTGCAGCTTCCAGCAATGCCAGAACCTAAAATTATCATCACAAAACAAAAACAAAAAATATCATAAGCTCAAAATTCTGCTCCCGCAACACATGTGCATGTGAGCGCGCATACACACTAGTAATTAAAAAAATTGATTTGTACCTCCTTTTCTCCGATATTAACCGGAATTTCGACCACACCTTCGGAAGCATTTGCAATCATACGAGTAAGAGTTGATACTGAGAATGGGGTTACAACTAAATCATCAGTAACTGTATAAGTTGCGACAGAAACATATCCTTGATCGGATAATCCAGAGGCACGACTTGTTCTTGGATCAGTAATCTTCATCCTTTTGTTAGTAATGCGCGCACACTTGCATTGCACGTTTGGAACAAGGTAAACTTCAGTAGAAACACAGTCAGGAGTCCGGCACATATAGTACATTGCTGGCCAGGCTATATCAGATTTTACGAGTGATTTAGTCGATCTGAAGTGTGAAGAAAGCCTTGGGTTGGCTAGATACCGTTTCGTTTCTTCGGTTTTAAAGCAATCAGCCATGGGCTTGCTAAGAACAGTTGCAAATAGATTATCTAAACAAGTTAGATGAGACTTTCCATTCAGGCTTTTAATGACAAACCCAGAAGGGTATGTTAGGAAGCTAAACAATATATCAATGAAATCTTGGTTGCATTCTGCATATAAAACCTTGTTTTTATGTTTGTCAACAATTAGCTTGATACCAACAAAATTATCTGTAGGATCAGAGCATGGCTTGGGATGGGAGACCAGAGCAAAGGGGCTGTTTTTCTTCTCAAGTTCATTGGCATTTTCTCCCTCAAGAAAGACATTTGTAAAAGTATCCTCGGCGATCAGAGATTGACGAAGTATGGCAATAATCTGAAATTAATGAACATATATGATAATTAAAATTCAAAAAACAAAATGGCTGTCAATTTTAAGGATTAAATGAACTATCGATTGTGACTGAACTATTGTTTATTATCAAAATAGAAATTGTGGCAACATGGTAATATTTATTTTAATTAATCATATGTAATTGTAAAACATATAACAAGATTTACCTAAGATTAATTTTATAAATGGGGCAAGATTTACCTCTGATAAGCCAACAGACACTTGTTTCTCCACAACAGAGCTCAAACTTGTGCCAGCACAACCAAGTAAATTAAACACAGCCTGAGTAGATGCCGGTATGACAGTAAAATTATCCGTGATCAGAAACCGTGTTGCACATTTCAAGAAAACACCCTCACCTGGCTCTTTTTTACTACTTCCTCTCACCACCTTCACTTTGCGCATCATCTTACTGCCGCAAGCACAAAGGGCATTTGCATACAAGCTGAGGAGCTCATGGGCACAATTTTGTGAACAAGTGTAGTAGATCAGTGGCCTGTTACCATGAACATTGAGAGGTAAATCGAGACAATCGATCTCAGCCGCATGATTCGGCCTGAGCAACATTTCCCTGCAAGGGGTAGTCTTGAAGTATTCGTCACCGAGATCTTCGACACTCTTGTAGAGGTTATCTAAACAAAGAAGGGAATTCTTGTTAGAAAGGCTAACAAGAGTACCAAGTGGAGTGGTGAGAAAGCTTAGTAGCACGTCTACAAAATCTTTGTCAGATTCAGCAAAGAGTACTTTGTTCCTGGAGTTGTCTATTGTAAGGTTCAGGATCAAGCTCTTGGTGGCCATGGTTCTTTTTTTTTTTTTTGAAGAAAACGGTAGAGAAATTTTTGCAGTGGTGTGCTCTGAGAAGAATAGTTGTCCCCTATTTAATAAATGGAATTTCAAAAGCAGGGAGACCGATCCATGCATGCATCCGCCATTACTAAAAAGGATGCACCGGGTTGGAAAGAGGCGCTTAGAAATTGTCCGTTATGAATCACCTTTGTAAGTATCAAGAGGTATGCATTCTTAATCTTCTTCTTTTTTTGATAAAGCCAGCAAAACATCCGTCAGTTTCCATTGCTTTTCTAAAACTCGGTTCATACAAATCCAAAAATAAACAAACAAGTATTAAACTGTAGTTACACAATTCCCAAGTATCCCAGCATACAGAGGATTAGTTCACATGATTAGGGTGTTAAAATTTCCAATTATTTTTGTGCCCAATCATATTTAACATTCTTAGTTTCATTTTCAAAATTTAAATGGTCAATTCAAACTGCTCAATATGATCTCCATATTAAATTTTATATTTCTCAAATTTTTTTTACTATTTTTTTAGACAGGTACAAAATTTATTGTTTTTTTTTTAAGATTCCGAATTATCCAAAAGAATTTATAGTTAAAAGTAAGTCAATGAAGAGGACGTTCGGTTTTTACCTTGACACGCATTACAGGTTTGAAGCTCTCATAAATAATCTCTTATGAATATTAAATAATTACAGTACCTCCAACCTATAATAAAAAAGGCAAATTCTTCTATGGGCATAAGGACCTATTTATAAAATGAGCATATTTTCATTTTCAAAGTTCAAACAGTCGATCCGACCGTTCAACATTTTCTCCATATTACAATGTACTTGGAGGTCAAATTTTACATTTTTTTTGAATTTTTTACTATTTATTAAGATGGGTACAAAATTTAATGGTCTGAATTTGACTAGTTTTGTAAAATACTTAATAAATAGTAAAAAAATTCAGAAAAATGTAAAATTTGACCTCCAAGTATATTTTAATATGGAGATAATGTTGAACGGTCGGATCGACTGTTTGAACTTTGAAAATAAAAATATGCTCATTTTACAAATAGGTCCTTATGCCCATAGAAGCATCCCTCATAAAAAAATATGTGATATTTGTCCCCTTATTTTAACTTAACCCGTCTCCACTTTAGTATAAAAAATCATGATATTTGTCCCTCGTTTTGAATTAATTAATACTGGCAATATGATCATTCATTCATGATTTGAACAGTCATGATTGAAATATAGAGAATATTTAATTTTAAAATGGTACAACTCATACTTCAATCATAACCGTGGTTGATATATCATCGGTTGACAATTAATGGACCATCAGTTTTGTAGGAAGAATAAGGGTCTAGTTTTTATTTGTATATATTGAATAAAAAATTTAGTACGCCGATCATCATTTGAATTGTACCATATGTAAAATATGTATGGTTTTAATACGTGTGGCGTCTATATAAATTAAAAATTTATAATGATTTGCACTTGTATAAGATTAAAAGAGCGTGACGTGCTAAAAAAAGTAAACTCGCGAACTGACATTTTTTACTATCTGTATCGATCAGAATTCAAATTCAATGTATATCATTTACCAACAGTGCACAGTTGAGTATAATCTCTTCATCGCTAAACTTAATTAGTAAGCTTCCTATAAAAGAGAAAAGTGCTTCCTCCACCGACAAATAGGTTTCTTTTTCTTTTTTAAAAGATGATGGGGTACAAATCGTAAAAATGCCATGCCAAAAAGCTCTTTCAATAAAAGCTCTGATGATTGCGATAAATTGAATAATAAGGTTGTTTTTGTCTAGTAGTTTAAAATTTTGTTACTTTGTATTAATAAAACCATTTGTAAATAGGTTATGTGTAATTGTCTTCCTACAATTCTGGAATAGCTAAATATTGCTGTTAGCTACTATACATTAAACATGTAATTTCAAAATAGATATGATATATGTGTATTTTGTGTTCCGTTATGATAGGGGTGTACAAAATCTCGTAACTCCTAATTCGATTGAGTTTGATTTGAAAAAAAATTCAGTTCGAAACAAATCAAACCAGCTCGGTTCTGAAACGAATCAAACCCAGTTCAGTTCGAAATTGGTTTGAATCAAACTCAAACTGAGTTTAACTTGGCTCGAAACTTTTCTTTTTAGTTCTAAACCCTGTTTAAATTTTGAACCAGTTCGGTTCGAAACTTGTTCGAATCGCACCGAATCAAACTCAAACTCTTCTTTTCAGTTCGAAACCCTGCTTCAATTTCGAACCAGTTTAATTCAAAATTGGTTCGAACTCGAACTCGAACTCGAATTTGAGTTAATTTTGATTTAGTTGATTCGTTTGCAGCTCTACATATGATTACCTTTGGAAGTATTCAGAAGTATGTATTATTTTTTCTTTTTTAATAAAGCAAGAAAAACATCCGCCAGTTTCATTGCTTTTAAGAAACTCAGCTCATACAATTCAAAAATAAACAAACAACCATTAAACTATTTGTTACAATTACCACAAGTCCACAACTCTCTCCCTCCTCAAATATTAATTCATATCACTTGATGTAATAAAATATTTATATTTAGATCTGAACCATTCGATCATAATCTACACGAATATTAAAGAGACCCTATGCATTCCATCTAGAATTGAATTTGTCCAGATTCTAATTGAAATGGTCCGGATTTGAACAAAAATATTCTATTACCTTAGAGGATATGGACTCCCCCTAGTATTCCTGCATACAAAGCATTAGTTCATAAAATTAATGTGGGTTAAAATGCTCTATTATTTTTGTGTCCCAGTGATGTTTCACATTTTTATTTTTATTTTCAAAATTTAAAAAGTCAATCCAAATTATTCAGCATAATCTCTATATTAAAATGTGCTTAGAGATCAAATTTTATATTTTTTGAAACTTTTTTACTATTTAAAACGTACAAAATTATTATTTTTTAAAGATTCTGAACCATCGAAAACAATAATTTTACAATACGAAATAAGTAAATGAAAACAACAACACATTCAGTCTTTACTCTTTACTGCCTCCCTCCCCATATTCCTCCCTCGATGTTTACAATACGAGTGGTATTATTTCTAAACAATGCTCCACCTCATATGTAGCTCCTGGAAATTTTTTATTAGTAGTAATTAATAGAAAAAAAGAGAGACAAATGGTAAGATTATAGTAATATTTATATTGGTAGTAAGATCGGTAGAATTTCTACTGATCTAAACCAGTTTATTTTTTTGCGTTTTAATTTGTTTAGTAATTTTTTTTTAAAAATAGAAAAATATCTTTAAATTTAGATATATCAAAAACATTCCATCTATTTTTTGAAAAAACTTTTCATATTTTACTAGAAATAAAATATAAGAATTCTCTCTATCTATACATCAGATTAAAAAAAAGTTAAGATCAGTAGAAATTCTACCGATCTTACTATCAATATAAATATTACTGTAATCTTACCATTTGTCTCTCTTCTTTTCTATTAATTACTACCAATAAAAAATTTCCTAGCTCCTGTCCAAGAAGAACGTAAACCAAAAATATTAATATAAAATATAAATTGAAGAATTAGCTTATCCATAATTTTGCTGAAACATTCGCTTACTTTAGCATGCTGAACAAATTAAAGATTGCAGATAAAGACATGCCATTTGAAAAAATAGTCTTTATAGTTCAATTCTTACTGCCATTAGATTATAACGTATTTTAACTTTCCACTCATAAAAAAAAATATAAACATAAAATTACTAACTAAACGGGTCTAAGTACTACGAGTAGCAAGATTTAGTATATTTAAATTAGGGAATTTTCATGTTCCCCCTCAAAAACTTTGAAATTACGTATTTTCCCCTCTAAAATTCATAATATCATATTTACCCTTCTAAAGTTCAAAAACTCACAAATTTACTAAATTTATTATTTTTCTATTCAAACTCATTTTAAATTTATAAATTACCCATTTTACCCTTTTAATAGAAAAGTCAATAAATTGGATAAATTTGTGAGTTTTTAAACTTTAAAAGGGTAGATATGATATTATAAATTTTAGAGGAGGGAATACGTAATTTCAAGGTTTTTGAGGGGATACATGAAATTCCCCCATTTAAATTTAATGCCGGACAAAATATATTCGATTAATTGATAAATAAAACTAGTTCAATAAAATCTCGATATTTATCGAGAACCGGTATTTGATCTAGTGACAAATAGTATTGAAACAAAATTTAGATTAGAGGGCTGAAACGTAAATGCATAATGTGATCACTGGAATTTAAACTCGAGTCTCCACAACTACAATATTAAAAGTGTTAATCACTATATTACATGCATACATTTAATATTTTACAAAAGTAGTTAAATTATAACAATTTCAATATACATGATTAAAAAAATTTAAATTATGAAGGTGACTAAGTACTTCGAACTAAGCGTATATTTTTTTCCTTAATAACAATGGCCGCAGATTTGAAATTCATATTAAATTTCTAAATTTTTTTTGTTAATATTAAATAATTAAATAACCTCCGACATTTATAAAAAAAAGAACTTGATATTTCTCACCTCATTTTAACTTCTCTCCACCTTACTGATGGTCCGAGATTTTTTTTTTTTTTTTGAGGATATAAATTGAGAAGATATAATTCATGTACAGTCCTCGGTTCCAGCTCCTTCTTTATTTCAATTCCTCTTCCTCTTTTCCAATCAAAAAAAAAAAGCTCCTTCCTCTTCTCACCATTCAATTCAGCTCCTTTTCCCAACACGACTCAAAAAGCCTGTGCGCGTCCTTTCGCGTCCCTTTTTTTTTTTTTAAAACGCAGTTGAAAAGACTATAAAAACCTAAGAAAACCAAAGGCCTCGTGTCGTCACATGTGACACGTCTATATGGTGGAATCATTAGGATTTTAATACAGAGTTAAATATCATCATTTAAAAAAAAAAAAGATAAATTTCTCTCTATAAAAATATCTTCAAATATGTTTATTTACAATGGAAAAAATTATAAATATTTGAGAAAAGAAAAGATGAATAGGAACAAAAACTCTTTCTTGTACAATCTTTTTTATAAAATAATTCAATTTCTATGCACAAAATTATTTTTCATAACTCATATTACGCTTCATTTTTAGATGCACCAAAAAGGAAACTGGAAAATATAAAAACAAAGTATTTTTATTAAATGAAGTGTTAATGCATACCAAAAAGCAATAGAATCAAAGAATTAGTACATGTCAAAAGAGAAAACTAATTACATGCTACAAAAAATTAAATTGTAATAATGTAATATAGATAACTTAACGGGTCACGCTTCACGCACAGTACCCTAAATGCGCCCGTCACATCTTTTCATCAGCTTCCTTCTCAGAGAAGATACAATTAACCTTTAAAAAAAAGAAGAAAAAAAAGAGACGAAAATTGAAGTGACATGCTACAGTGCGTGATAGGAGCTTAAACGCTTTGTTCCCTTGTTTGTTTTGTTTTATCATTTCTCAACTAAGCGCATCCATGGATGAAGAAGTTCTTTCTTGGCGAATTGAAGACATATGCAACCGAGACCTTTACAAAGATCAGGTTATTTTTCTTTTATCATTTCTCAACCAAGACCATTACAAAGATCAGGTTGTTTTTCTTTTGAATGTCGAGAATCTGAGAACATATAATAGATTTTGAATAACTCGCACCTTTTTGTTTGCGTGCGAATATATAATAAATTGTGATTTTACGTTGTTGTGTACTTGGGTTTCTCGTTTAAGTTCCGACTCGGACCTCGTTTTGGTTCACTCTTTCATGAAAAGCTATAAATTCCGAAGTCTGCGGGAAGCCTACTTGGATTTATTTAAAATATTTGCAATAATAAATTAAAGAAATGCTACAATATCCAGCATAAATTGAAAATTTGCAATACATTTTAGCACATTCCATATCAAGACAGTTGCGTTGGACAAGGGGGTTTAGAGGATTTTGAAATAAGTTCCATATTATTTTGTTTATTTTGGGAAAATGCACAGTTTGAAACATAAGTTGCAAAAAAGGACATTTATAATTAAACCTCTTTTAACATTTGGTTTGATTTCATAAACAAGATGCATATTTCTTTATTTATAATGGTTATATCAAGATCAATACCAGTACATGTATGAAATTACAATAAATGTATAGAGTTCTGGATGGTATAGATTATTCATGTCTCAGTGATTAGACTTTTAGTGGCTATACATGAGGTTTGGAAATGTCAACCATGTAAAAACTTGAATGACAAATGGAAAAGCAGAAGTATAGTGATGATTAAGACAAAGTCAAGCAACATAAGATCAAAGTAGACACAGTGTCAATGCTATTTTTAAATGCAAAATTCCTATTCAAACATGTCACTCTGCATGGGTCCATTCAATAAGTTATGTGTGCATACATATGTGGCAGGTCTGTTTTCTTTGCACTGTCTTTTTTTTTTGAAATGCCATGACGGAAGCTGTCAGGTGGTATTGCATTTAACGATATGCACAAACGCGCGCTTACAGTGTTCATCATACAAATCAGAGAGCATATATCAAGCTCTGATTTTCTCACTCACCTAATTTACATCATACCAGTAAAATTAAAATTGAAATGAAACAACTTCTTAACAGAACTGCAGCCAAAGATTTCACTCATTTATAATCCTGTTCACCAGAATCTCGGGGGGAAGACTGCCTCCTCTGAAAACTCTTTCGTTTCGCTGTTTCCAAATGGCCCAAGTTGTACATATGAACCAGGAAATCCAGCACTTCTCTTTAATCCCATCTCGGCTTGAATTTCAATTTTCTTTGCACTGTCAGGATATAAATCATATGAGTTCCTTTTCTTTTCTAATTATGCAGGTTCAGAAAATTCCAGATGAGTTTCAGTCGATTACAGAGTATTTAGAATCATATACTCTTCCTCTTATTGAAGAAACTCGGGAAGAGTTCTATTCTGGTTTGGAAACGATCTCAGAGGCACCTTGTGCAAAAATACAGGACATAGCATTGCGCAATACCAAATTCGGACTGGTTTGTGACATGGATATCCCAGCAGACGGGTTTGCCGGTGAAACTGGGTCAACTGACAAGTATGAACCAAAGAATGGTGATGTTTTTATATTGTCAAGCTTGAAACCAGAGTCCATTAATGATTTGCTCCGATATGGTGTCAGTTATAGTTTAGCCATAGTAAAGAAGGTAGTGGAGGTTGAGTTAGAGGTTGAGTTAGAGAAAGTTATGACGACGCATTTTACTATGAGTGTGTCCCCCACAATGACTTCAGATGATGAGATACAGAGATGCACCTTTGCTCTTTACCTGGCAAGTACCGTAACAAATTCTCGTATTTGGAGAGCACTACACAACAATGGGGTTGATCGAAATTTCACACTTCTTAAGAAAGTTCTTTCCAGAAATCAAATGGTATGCTTGTTTGTTTTGCATAGTAATAACTCATATGACAACATATTCATTTGGAAATTCATAGCTTTAATTAGAGAAAACCACAATAGTGACTTTAGTTTTGTACCAGTGTGTGCCTATTACCTTTATATATGTACTGCTGATATTATGTAGACTGTATGGCATACTATATCTCTACGCGGGTAATTATTGGTTTATGCCTAATATCTCAAATGCTATTCTGACATCTTTTTTTTTATCTTAATATACAGGAAGAAAGTCTCTGTGGCAGCACCAATGCACAGAACAACCCTGAAATGACTAGGCTTCTGGATCAGTTACTGTCAATTAACCTCAATCAGTCGCAACTAAAGGCTGTCAAATCGACCATCTCAGATGTCCGATGCAACAAAGTAAGCTCTATAAACCTTGTGTGGGGTCCACCTGGCACTGGAAAGACGAAAACTGTTGGTTCAATTCTTTGGGCCCTCAGGCAGTTAAAAATCCGAACTCTCACATGTGCCCCCACTAATGTTGCTGTTTTGGGGGTTTGCTCCCGGCTGGTTCAATTGCTCAAGAATTTTAACGGGAATAATGGTGATTCAATTGAGCCCCCTCTCTCTCTGGCAGATGTTGTATTGTTTGGTAACAGGGGACGCATGGACATTGTTGGTGATCTAGAGGATGTTTTTCTAGACTGCCGCATTGATCGGCTCGAGAATTGCTTTTTATCAGAGACCAATTGGAGATGTGGAGTGGCTTCAATGATTCATTTTCTTGAGGATTGCGTGAACATGTATGATGTGTATGTGGCAGAATGCGAAAAAGATAACAGAGTTAGCTTGGGCTTTGGGGATTATCTGAGACAGCAGTTTAAAAAGCTTCAGAAGAATCTCAGCAGTTGCTTTCAAACAATGTTTGTTCACCTGCCAAGAAGGTTTCTCTCTTCTGAAAATTGTACACGCATTGTCTCGCTAACGGATTTGCTCAGAGAACTCAGTGGTATGCTATCAAGCAGTGTTATAACAGATGAGCAATTAAAGCAGACTTTTGGAACTACAACATGTATATTTTCTGCACAGGAGAAATTATTTGAAGTCCGAGAAGAGTGTCTCAAACAGTTAAGGGGCCTGCATGAGACACTGGCACTCTCTTTATCATCTCTCACAAATGGTGATTCCATTAAAGATTTCTGTCTTCAGAATGCAACCCTTGTGTTCTGTACTGCCTCGAGCTCTTTCTCGCTTCATAGTGCACAGAAGAGTTGTTTTGATGTGGTAGTTATTGATGAAGCAGCCCAGCTAAAGGAATGTGAATCAGTAATTCCTTTAACGCTAAATCATGTGAAGCATGCACTTTTAGTGGGTGATGAATGTCAACTTCCAGCACTTGTTCAAAGCAAGGTACTTTTTTTTATTCTTAGCTTGTGCATTTATTTATGAACAATGGATTCCAATTTATGCAGATGGTGTACATATAGATGATTTTTAAGTGGCATGATTTTTTTTTTTTTGTTGATTTTATGGTTGAATGGTTAGTCAAACCTGACATCACAAGTGTAGTCTTAATTTAGCAATATAATTTCCTCCTAAAACAGGAAACACTTAAAAGTGTTTAGGAGAGTAAAGAAAAGACAATATGTGCTGTAATACATATAATGGTAGGTTGTTTTATATCAAACAGAAGCAAGCACTGGATGTATATTTCGTGGCATTTATCTTTAGTTTTTCCTGTTAACTATACCAGTGCTGCTTTTTAATCAACCTGGAGTATTGCATCTTTGGCACCATCCTGGTGACATATTGTATTATTGGCATAATTTGTATTGAGTTAGTGGTTCTTTGAATATGGTTGGATATGTACTTCCATGCAATTTTTTTGATAATTTTTCAAAGGAGATGTGTTCTCCTCGGCTTGTGTTGAAATACCAGATTATTGGTTATTGTTTTATTCAAGGTGTAATTGATCAATTTAAGTAATTACTTGTTTCAGTGAAATGATATCTCTATAGCATTCTAGAAATCAGATGTACACAAGTGGCATCACATTGCCTTTTTTCTTTATCTAATTACTATGTTTTTTGGACATTAAGTACGATTTTCTGTTTTCTCATTTGTAGGTTAGCAAAAGAGCTGGGTTTGGAAGGAGCCTTTTTGAGAGGCTGGTGTCACTCCAGCATGAAAAGCACCTACTAAACATTCAATACCGCATGCACCCTTCCATAAGTCTCTTTCCAAATAACAGGTTTTATGATGGCCAGATTTTGAATGGCCCAAATGTTTTGGAAGAAGGATACAACAACAATTACTTGGATTTTAAATTTGGAAGCTATGCTTTTCTACATATTGCTGATGGAAGAGAAGAAAGTGATGAAAAGGGCAAAAGTTGGATAAATTGGGTTGAAGTTGCTGTTATCGTGCACTTGATCAAAAACTTATATGAAAGTATGTTGCTTTGTTATCAAATCATCTACTGCAATGAATTATATATGAATTATTTACTTGTTACTTGAAGTATGTTTTATATATGCTGGAAAATTTGTCTTTCCAAATAAATCTTGAAGTTCATTATATTTTGTTTCACCCTGACTACAGTGATCTTCCTCATTTCTATCTTTTAACTTAAACTCTATTAGATTAGTCTTTTCTAATATTTCTATAAGGTAGATTTCTTTCCATTCTGTTTAATGGATAGTTATGTTTCAACTTTTTGAAATATCCCATTAATTTGTTGCTGCATGTAGGTTGGAAGAGAATGAAAGGAAAGCTTACAATTGGTATAATTTCTCCATATGCTGCACAAGTTAGAACAATTAAAGATAAAGTTGGTCGGAGGTACGATAATCATGAAGGATTTGAAGTACGAGTGAAGTCAATTGATGGCTTCCAAGGACAGGAAGATGATGTTATAATACTTTCAATGGTCCGATCCAACACTAAAGGAAGTGTTGGTTTTCTGTATGATAATCAGAGAACTAATGTTGCAATTACAAGAGCACGGTACTATTTCTTACTGAATTTAGTTTCCATTAAGCTTTGCAGGAAAAGCTTTCACAGTTGAATATTGCTTACTTTTTTTCCCTTTTTAATTACAAATGTGTAGACATTGCCTCTGGATAGTAGGAAGTGAAAGTACAATGTCGAATAGCGGAACCGTATGGTCAGAGATTGTATTTGACGCAAAACGGAGGGGACATTTGTTTGATGCAAAGGATGTTGAGGACTTGGAAAATTTGATTTTAAATGTCAAAAATGAGCTGGACCAACTTGCGGATTTAATGAACCCAAACTCTGTCCTGTTTAGCTCAACAAGGTGGAAGGTATGAAATAAAAAGACTGCATTTAAACGTTATATATTTGCACACTATTCAATTATTTCCTACTGTATTTATTTATTTAGTTCCATGTTTAGTCTCAACATGCATAGAAGTTCGCACCACATTAATTAAATTTATTGATTGTTTTGTGGAACTGTTCATATATGGGTGAACATTAGCATTTGCCTTGTAAACATTGCAAAAATTATTCCTTGTATGTGCCCTGTCGCCTCTTTACTGTGGAGCTATATGGCATACAGGGGAAGAATTAAACTGTGTTTTCTATGTGTGAAGTTTTCTTTACTGACTTGTTACCAAACTGTGGTCCTCCGGTACAAAATTTTTCTGGTTCTGCCCCTGATATCGTAGTGCCCTAATTTTGTTTAGAAAAATGAATTCCCCCTTGCAGAGTAGGGTTGTTAAATAATTTCTGTTTTACAATATCTATCTTGTCTTTGGACCTTAATTACACAAACACTACCAATTTAATCCCGTAGTCAATTTTGTTTTACATCTTATAACTTTGTCTTTCTTTACCTCAAAAAAGAACGTTTTGCTTTATCATGCAGGTCGTTTTTAGTGATGAGTTTTTAAGATCTTTTGCAAGGTTAAGGTCAAAAACCACCAGAATGGGTTTGATTCAAATGTTGTTGAGACTTGCTGGTGGTTGGAGATCTAAGAGGAGGAACCTCAGCATGGTTGCTCGGTCTTTCCCTCTTGCTAGAGTTTATGCAGTGGCAGAGCATTACCTTGTGTGGAGTATTGACTTGCAGAAGGATCAGCAAGTATGTAATCAGATCATTAAGTTGTGGAACCTTGTTCCACTTGCCGATGTTGAAGGATTACTGAAGCGCATGGACTATATATTTTCAATGTATACTGATGCTTACATGGAACGGTGCAAAACCATTTTCCTTGAGGAGTATGTTCCAATTCCCAAGATCTTTGAAGTTGTGTATTTTTTTTTTAATTATTCTGTATTTGTATTGTATATGCCATTCTCTGTGTTGATCATTTTATCATCTGACCAGGACGATTGAAGTTCCAATGATGTGGACAGATGGGCATGAGATAACTCAATACAGAAAGAACAATCAACATGAGATCACAGGAGAGAATCAAGATCACTACGATACCAATTCAAGTTTTCTAGAAGACTCCAAAGTCAATGAGAGTCTTGTTTTGATGAGATTCTATGCTTTATCTTCTGGTGTGGTTAAACATTTACTCATGGCACGTGATGGTTCGGATATTGATATCCCGTTTGAGCTGAATGACCAGGAGATGGAGATAATCCGATTTCCTAATAGTTCTTTTATATTGGGAAGGTCTGGAACAGGGAAAACCACAGTTCTCACAACCAAGTTGGTTCGAATGGAGCAGCAATTTTTTGTTGCATCACATGGAATGTGCTCTTCAGATGGGGGGCCTTCTGGGGTTGTTGAGAGGGGCCATGAAAATGAGCAGATGGAGGAGAGCATAGAAGTTGGTTTCGTAAAGCAAATTTTTCTTACTGTTAGCCCAAAGCTTTGCTCAGCTATACGTGACCAAGTTAATAGGCTTGTAAGGTACAATTACTCTTTGCATGCTTATAATAAGCTTGATGTTGGTTAAGTTTAATTAAATTACAATTATAATTATTAAAAAAGCTTATTGGGATGCAATTATTTCTAAGATGGGTTAGTTGAATTGAAAGCAACTACTGAACTGAATACTTAGATGGTATGTGATGCCTAACATGAATGTTTCTAATTTCATCATATTTGTTGATTTAGTTTGAAATGCCCATTTGTATAATATATATCTTAGGTGGTGTAAGGTGAAGTTTATCAGTGAGTTAATTTTTCTAGTATGGATTGTTCTTTTATTCTTCACATAGATATAGTGTTTCAATATTCTTTCTATAATTGTGCTTAGTCCTGTTTGTTGTGAATGAGAGAAAGAAGTCTGTAAGAGATCACATGTTTAACTCTCTTTTTTCCCCTTTTCAGATTCGCCAACTTTGGTGAGCTTTCAGGTCCTATTGATTCTGTCACCATGCATGATGCCATCGATAAATTAGATGAATTTGCTGATATTCCTGATCAGTTCAATGCTTTAACTCAGGACCATTACCCCTTGATAATAACATTTCGAAAGTTCCTTATGATGTTGGATGGAACAATTGGATCTTCTTTCTTCAATAAATTCTACTCTGACTGGGGGGCATCAATGGAACAGGGAGTTTCAAAGTCTTACACCCTGCAGACCTTAATCCAATCAAAGGAAGTCGATTTTGATAAGTTTTATGGTTCCTACTGGCCTCGTTTTAATGAGCAACTGACAAAAAATCTTGATGCCTCAACTGTGTTTACACAAATCATTTCACATATTAAAGGTGAATTTGGTTCTGTTAAGGGTGCCATTGGGAGGGAACAGTATGTAGCACTTTCGGAGAAGAGGTTCTCTTCTCTGAGCAGTGCAATCAGGGAGAGAGTCTATGAGATTTTTCTGGAATATGAGAAGAAGAAGCGAGCTGCCAGAGAGTTTGATTTGTCAGATTTTGTCAACGACCTGCATAGCCGTCTCAACACTGCTGGTTACTTGAGTTGCAAGGTTGATTTTATATATATTGATGAAGTGCAGGACTTGACAGTCAGTCAGATAGCACTGCTCAAGTACATTTGCAATAATTTCCAGGAAGGATTTATTTTTGCTGGGGACACAGCACAGACCATAGCAAGAGGGATCGATTTTCGGTTTGAAGACATCAGATCCCTCTTCTACAAGGAATTTCGTTCTAAAGTGAAGGGAAAAGAGAAGGAGACCCGTTTGTCTGACATGTTTCAGCTCTGTCAGAATTTTCGTACTCATATCGGGGTCTTGAAATTGGCACAAAGTGTTATAGATCTATTGTACTACTTTTTCCCATTGTCTATAGATAAACTGAACCCCGAAACCAGCCTAATTTTTGGAGATGCTCCAGTGCTTCTAGAATCTGGGGATGATGAAAATGCAATCACTAAAATCTTTGGGGAAAGCAAGAGCTCAGGTAGAAGGACAACTGAATTTGGGGCAGAACAAGTGATATTAGTACGTGACGACTCTACCAAGAGGGAAGTTCTAGAGATTGTTGGAAAACAAGCTCTTGTGTTGACAATAATTGATTGTAAAGGCCTCGAATTCCAGGTATTAAGAAAAATGGATTCCTTCTCTCTTGATTATGGTTAATTAATTTGCAAATTTGGGTGTACCTATTCTCTTTCCTTGGAAATTGATCAGTCTTTTAACATTTATATTACTCTTGCAAGTTCTGAATTTCATTTCTGATCATAGTACGTGGATAGCAAAACCTTGCATTTCTTCATATTAAAATCTATGGATCTCCAAATTAAAAGTTTTTTATTTTCATATGACTTGAGCACTAAATAATTTTTGAAGAGTATAGATCTAAATGACATTTAACTATTGCAGTTGACTGTTTCACTAAAAAATGCTTTTTGTTCAACACTTTCTTTATGCACTTTATTATATATCTACAGGATGTTCTGTTGTACAACTTCTTTGGTTCATCACCCCTGGAGAACAAGTGGAGAGTGCTATATGCTTATTTGGAAAATGAAGATTTATTCGATCCGTCCATGACAAGATCATATCCTAGTTTTGACATTGCCAGCCACTATCTTCTTTGTTCAGAGCTGAAGCAGCTGTATGTGGCCATAACTCGAACAAAGCAAAGGCTGTGGATTTGTGAGAATTCAATGGAATTTGGTAAGCCTATGTTTCATTATTGGAAGAGGCTATGCCTTGTCCAAGGAACTCAGTTGGATATGAATTTTGTTGACGCCATGCGGACGGCAAGTACTCCAGATGATTGGCGAGTCCGTGGCATTAAGGTAGAGGTTATTTTTGTTGTTTGGTTTGTAAATCTCTTTGTTTGGGTATTGAAAAGTATAATATAGTTGATTCTCTCTTTCTTACTATTAGTCCATTAGAATTTACTAATGATGCTTACGGAGTTATGTGGTACTGCTACTTATTTTGTTTAGGACCAAATTGGTTTGGAGGCTTGTTTGTCATTAATTTTGTAGTGACAAACTAAACTTTTGGTCAAAAAATTTTCTTGTATTTCCCCACAGTATTGATCACCTTTAAGTACTCTATTGGATTTCTTATTTGCAAAACTGTTTTCCATTCCTGTAGCTTTTCAATGAAAGACAATTTGAGATGGCAAGGATGTGCTTTGAGAAGGCTGGAGATGTGTACAATGAAACTTGGGCAAGAGCAGCCGGTCTTGTCGAGAGGGCTGAGCGCCACTTTTTCACAAATTTGGAAAAGGCTAATTGTGCCCTACAGAAAGCAGCAGACTTGTATGAAACAATACGAATGTATGACAAAGCTGCTACTTGTTATATCAAACTTGGGAATTATGCAAAAGCAGGTAATGATATTAGTTCTTTTGATGTTTTGTTTTGTTTTATACTTCATATGGTCATTTTGATTTGATGATTTTTAAGATTCCTTTTTTATATTTAGTTCTGGCACATTTTGTTGGAGTTTAACTAGTATTAAATTTACAAATATCTGTTTCAACAAGGAATTCCTAAAAAGCATATCTGACTCAAGAGACATACCAAGAAGTTCTTAATGAACAAAAGTCAAACGGCTGGAAGAAAAACATTTTTAAATTTTAATATTAAGCCGGGCCAATAGCAGGATTTTAACTACAGGGCATTATATACACAAAGTCGTAGCTTTCTCTTCATTTTTCTTTTTTTGGAAAGAAATGGAGGTCAGTTTAGAAAATTTTGAATAAGCATATTTGAATTTCTTTTTGAAAAAGAATGGTCAATTGAGCCCCATTCACTCTTACAGTCTTACCATGTATACTATTCATATAACTGTTTGGAAAAAATAATCGGTTTCCCATGTTTTGACCACTTTTCAATATTCATCACCTATGTTGGATGGGGACTCACAGCACATGATGGTGCGTAAAATTGGGGCGGGGGTGTTAAGCTTGGGGGGCATTGTATCAGTCTTTTAACCATTATATGACATCAGTTTGGTACTTCTTTGATGCTTAGGCTTAGTGACCTTGATCCTAATCAGAATTTACAGTTATCTTACTATATCCTGCTTTGATTTTGTCAGGTACAATTTACTTGGAAAAATGCGGCACATCTAGGCTTGAGGATGCTGCTGACTGCTTTGAAATGATAAAGTGTTGGCCACGAGCTGCAGATTTGTACTTCCAAGCAAAGTGCTTCTTGAAGTGTACATCTGCTTGCTTAAAAGGAGAGCTCTTTGATGCAGGCTTGAAATATTTGGATAAATGGCGGCTTCAAGAAAAACAAAACACAGATAAATGGCAATTTAGAGGTTTAGAAGCCGTCAGAGATGATTACGTAACGAATTGTGCGAATCACTTCTCTCTACGTGGAGATTCTAAGAACATGATGCATTTTGTGAAGGCGTTCAAATCAATGGAAGAGATTCGTAGATTCCTAATGGCGAAAATGTTTCTTGATGAACTGTTAACTCTTGAGTTGGAAGCTGGTAACTTTGTTGAGGCTGCTGGACTTGCACGATTGAAAGAAGATCTTTTATTGGAGGCACTTGTTTGGGAAAAGGCTGGTTCTTTTGAAAAGGCAACCCAACTTGTTATCTTAGATGTGATCATGGAATCACTTTGGTCGCATGGAAGCAAAGGGTGGCCTCCAAAATCTTTTCCAAAGAGTGAGGTTCACTTCACAAAGGCGAAAGGTCTGGCCAAGAAGGTGTCAAATTGTTTCTACAATTCAGTTTGTTCTGAGTTGTACATTTGGGATGATAAGCCTAAAACTTTTTCGAAGTTATCAAAGCTATTACATGAAGCTCGGATGAAGAAAAACACTCGATTAACTTTCCTGTCCTTGCGTTCCCTACTTGACCTTCATCTGACTCAAGAAAACTCTGGTTATTTGTTTGAAGCAGAGCCTCTCTTGGATTTGGAGAAGTGGTTTCATGAAATGATGGCTCAAGAGAGAGTATCCTTGAATACATTAATTCACATCTGGGTTCAATTGCGAGAAGCTGCTACAGAGGTTAGCTCTTCATTATATGAGGAGTTGTCCCATGATTATCTGGGAGTGAGGAAAGAGGATAACGATGGTACATACTGTGTTTTAAATCCTAATGCCTGGTGGATTGGTGGTGGGGTAAGAGCCTCGTTGAAGAAGTCGAGCAGTGGCAGGTATTTGATGACAAGTGAAAAGTACACTTCATCTGCTACAAGTTATTGGAAGAGTGAGATTTTCGATGTTGGTAAAGCCGTTGTGGCAAAGTTGGATTCCCTTCTCAGGTCCTCTAGCAAGCAAACATTATCTCCCGAAACCAGAGGAAGAATCTCTCTTTCAGTGTATCAAATTATAAAATCTCTTCAAGAAACTTCAAGCTATAAAGATAACAATATCAATTTCCAGAGCTATATGTTCTCAGTTGATGAATGGTTTTGGGATGCAATATTTCCGTGGGACTCAAAGAACAGTGCTACACAGGATGTCCTACCTATCATTGATTGCCCAGCTGCTGCTGAGTTGGTTGATGAGTCGGTTGACCGATTTCTGAGCCATGTAAGTGGGAAGTTCACCTATGGGCAGTTAGGTAAGCTGTCCATGGTTCTTCTCTTGAGTGGGAAATTACCTGCAAACCGGTCTGCAAAAATCATGCAATGTACAAAAAATATGCAAGAATGGCGAGAGTTTTTTGCTTCTCTGGAAGTTCTCTTCAATAGTGGTTTTGAAAGGATGTCCATGGTTGTAAACTTTCAAAAAGCACTTCAAGCAACATACAATGTAGACTGGAAGCGGGAACCTGACTACATGTCTCCACATTGTTACCTGTACCTTCTAGAACTCCTTACCTTCTTTGCCTCATCTTGCCTCGGATCTTCTGGTTACATGATTACCACACGATCTGTACTTGCTGAGATCATGAAGTTAAGAGGCTGTAAGAATTTTCTGGATCAAATGGTTCCAGGAGCCGGGCCACCATCTAATTTACTGAGCTTGTTTGAATTTGTTGTATATTCTGTTAAAGAGCTTCTTTCTAACAAGAGGGAGATGTGTAAATGGATAGACAGATGCTGCCACTCCCTTCCAGGAAATTTTTACCGTCAAATGGTTCTGAGATTAGCTATCATGCTGCACTTGCCATATCTGAACATGAGTTTGGATATTTATAGCGCTGGCAAGTTTCTGTCGAGCTGTAATGATATATCACGTGATTTACCGGGGCAATTTTCTAGCAAGCTCAGCCAAGCCAGAGGTAGCAGGGAGATGAATCAAAGGCTCATTGCTTTTGTGGATGCTTTTGCATCTGTTGGAGATCCTTTGGTCTTTATCAGCACAAAGGAGGATAACTGTGTGTTTCCTCCATCCAATTTCTTTTTCTTTTGCTGTGACAAGATGAGGAACAAAGATCATGTCATGTCAATTCTCTTTCCAAGAAGTACTAGCCCTGATGTTACACCATCAATGGTGAGTTGTATTAATCTTCCATCTACCACTGCGGCAGCAAATGTAACTGAAGGTACACAAGACGGCCAGGGTAATGCGGAAGAGAGACTTGTGAAAATTCTTGAAGCATTCAAACGGTGTGAAAAGGTAAAACAGTTGTATTACTGATACTTTTATTCTATTATTTTTAAGACTGGTGCACTCATTACAACAAGGTACGAGGCACTGTACCAGATCACTCTAGGCTCCATCCCTGTATGTTATGGTTTAGGTATTGTATGTTATGTTTTAGGTATTGTGCCTCTGTGGTGTGGAAATGATTGCTTGCTTGTATCTAATATGAGCTGAGCTGCATTAAATTTGGGGATCGCACTTGGACTTGCACTGAGGCTAACAGCTTCTGTACCTTTTTTTTTTTTTCCTATTTTGTAGAAAGATATTGCAGGTACCGTAGATATTCTTGGTGTTCTGCTCTTGTGGCTTCGGGAGAATAAATCTCCCATGGGTTTCTATGATCAACTTGTTGAAGAAACACGCAGTGTTTATGACCATTTTGAGAAGATTAATTTCCCGTAAGAATGCCAATTTCCATCTTTCACTTTATTTTACTTTTGTGAATTCACTTATCGTGTAACTTTTTTCTTTATCCTGTACAAATTTTATGAATGTCTTAAATATATGTCAAAATTCCAAATATCGTTCTTGTGGATCACAAAAAATCTGCAAGATAGTTGTGGAAACTGGAAAGACGTTGTACTAGTGCATCAATACTCTCACTTTGAAGTCTTTAACATTTTTAAGAAGAAGAGTATCCAATCAAGCAGATGCATTTTGGTAAATAAAATATCAACTTGCCAAACTTTGTGGTGGTCTACTTAATTTCAAATGATAAATAACTAATTCTGTCTCATGTTCCCACTTGAAACTACCCCTTTAGATGTCTTAGCAAAATTAAAAATGATTCTTAGCCAAGGGATGATACACCTAAATTAGCTCTTGAGAAATATCATTCAAATGTTTTTTTACTGTGTTTCTTTCTTTGGTTGTCAGAGCTAAAGAAACGTACTCTTATCCAAGCCTGGAAGCTCTTTATTCCTACTGGCAAGATGGTGAAGCAAAATTGAATCTGATCATAGATACGCTTATTTCCGAAAAAACAAGTAAAGAGGCCTCAGAGAGAGATGCAACACTAGAACAGAGAAAGATTGTGGCTCCAACTGTTGTAGTCAAGAAAGAGGTTGATGAAAACAAGCTAGTCGTGGATACTCCGAAGGAACTTTTCTGGGTAGAACTTGAAGCATTCCAGCAGAGAAGTTATCAGAAGGTACAAAATTAACACAAAGCACTATTTGGTTATTTATTGATGTATAAATACTAGAGCAATATACACTGTCTATATTACTATTTCTTTTATGTTATGAAGGATGATTTGAAAAGCATTGGCAATCTTCTCTTGGCTGCCCTTTCATTGTTAGATGAAAATGAATCTTTGAGAAGTTTTGATGAGCATCTAATTGAAGAAATGAAAAGCATGTACAATTATTTTTCAGACCTACTTGCTAGGTAAGATTTCTATGGATCTGCTCTAGCATCATTTTTGCTCTTGTAATCGACCCCAGTTATAGGCTATAAAATATGTACACGAATCTAAGCATGTCTTTTTCTTTTTGTGCTATTCCTAATTTGTAGTACAGAGGTGATGGCCCTACTTTGGAGGACCTATATTCTCGATGGCCACATGGAGAAATAAAATTGAAACTAATCATCGACACTCTACTGACTACTCATGAAAGAAATTTCTCTGATGACAAAGAGGCTTCAGAAAGAAGACCTGTCGAAAACAAAGTGGTTGAAAAAAATGTTGTTGCCCAAACCGGTCTGGGATCTTCTAGCAAGCCTAACATAAACAAACAGAAAAGCAAAAAAAACAAGAAGTCCAAGAAGAGAGGGAAAAAGAACAAGGGCTAGTTTTGTTTTTGTTTTTTGTTAAAAAAAAAAAAATCTTATTACATGGCTCTCTATAGAAGCTTAGGTTTAATTTACCTTTTGGAGAAAGGAGAGGGCAGTGCCTCCCATTTTGGTGATGTAAATGACATTCTCTGTGACGCTATTTTGAGGACATATTCAAGTTGTTAACTAATTTTTGTGTGTATTTACATATCGGTCAATTGTTGTGAATTGTGATCCGATTTTCAGGAATAACTCTGATGATTTGTAAAGGCGATTTCACTTCCTGGGCCTCTCATCTAAGCCTGCACAAAATTATATTCGTTACAATACCAAAAAGAATTTAGCAACATGTTTAGCGAAGATGTAAAGCATCAAGTGCATTGGTCGAAAATTTCCAACTCAATACCATGCTAAGCATATAATTGCCAATTTTAACGCAGCGCTAGCTCATAACATTTCTCCAGAGCAATAGAAGCTAATAATAAAATTTTGTTTTTGACTCTATAATTATTGCACTTCATATAATTCAAGTTTTGTGAATTTTATTTATTTAATCAAGAATCTTAATTTCTTTCTGTTTGCCTACTTACTTCATTTAAGTCGTTAAATGAGATGTAACATGAAGTAAGATCGAGATGAGCTAAATTCAGAATAAGTTACTTTATACTTACTTTAGGTGGATTAACTTATTCACACTTACTCTGCTTATATGGTTTACTGCTATTGATATGTTATAGATAGATGTTCATTTTCTCACCATTTACTCATTCAGACGAATTAATTTAAGTCATGACTTGAAACTACAAATTGAGGTGCAAAATACAACTAAATGAAATAAACAATTTAATTCTCATTAACTTTACTCCATAACCAAACACGATCGAAGTTTTTGGTACTAGCTTTGTCCGGCTCTACTAGGCTCATTGTCAGACTAAGTCAAGCTGAGTCAAACTCAACTTGTCAAATGAGGAACCGAGTCAGGACGAACTAGCTCTTTTTTAACTTTGACAAAAAATGTATGAACTATTTACGAAAGTTTTCCGAGCCAACTTCAAGCAAGTCACGAGCTATGAAATTTTTTTATCACATCTAACTCTCTTATTGAACTCTTTATGTTGGACATAGTTAAAAAACATCAACATAGGATACACTTATGAGGGTTGTTAACGAGCCGAGCTGAGCCAGCTCGTTAATAGATCTTTCATGTTGTGAGCTGCGTAGAGAGTAAAATTTTCAGTCGATTTACTATTGTGAGCAACATATAAATCACAAGTCAACAAAAAAAGTTTTCTGTTTATTTTGTGTTGGATTAATAATTGAATTTGTGCTGATCAAATGGATGAGACTGTATTTAATTTATTTGATAAGACAATATACTTGTAACTTTTTCAACCAGTAAAAGTTTTAAGACAAATTTTTCAACGTTGAAAATATATTGATCAAATGAATGCATTCATTTTTAAAATTCCTACTTGGTCAAGATTTGTGTCTCCTAAAATTACAAAAGTATATGGACGAGGTGAAACTCTTTTGACACTATCGAAAATGCAAAATTAAATGAATCTATATGATGTAAAATGCAAAATTAACTTTTTAAATCATAAGCTGATCCTTAACTTTTTAAATCAGTGTTCCTAAAAAAAAACTTTTAAAATCAGAATGTTAACAATCGAAATTTAAACATCGAAGTTCCGATATAAATTAATTGTTTGCAGCATTCTCAAAAGAAAAAGAAGTTAATTTTTGTTCTTTCAATTATTTTAGACATAAAAAATTATACGGACATGTAAATTGATTACTTTAGACATAACAAGTAACAGTGTATCAAATTAATACAATAATATTGTCATGTTTGATTTGAGAAAAGAAATAATATCGAATTTTGCAAGATTTGTATTGACATTAGAGGCGGCAAAATTTGAATATGATTCGAACAAATAAAAAAATCAAACTAATATAATCTGACCCTGGACCCAAGTCCGATCCAACTCACATAATTAAAAAAAAAAAAAAAAAAAACCCAATCTGAACCAAACACACATGAGCCGAAATAACCCGAAAATGATTCCGAAATGCACGACCCTAATTCGACCCGAGCCGATCCGAGATGATCCGAAACTCAATATCCTCCACCGTCCAATTACCACTTTTATTCAAATTAAACTCACATATAATGAATTATTAGAAAAATACAAGTTATAAAATCTATAAGCATGACGCGGATGAATTGACCCCCGTTTTTTGTTTTTTTAAATACAGGATTTATTAATGATTTTATTTTACCTTTTAGTCAAATTACTAAGTGAGCTCACCTTCATAAAAATTACAGAACTTTTGCACTATTGATCTCATTCTTAAAAAAAAAAAAAAAACCATCATAACATGTAATATTGAGATTCATAATATCTACTCCCACAAAACTTTGTTGCCTCCATGCATCCTACCCACAGGCGAATACTTGTAATCCAATCATGCATGTTTCCCAATGGTTTGCTACCATTTGAACTTCTCTACTCTCTTTCAGAGCAGTAAAACAGGTGCATACACACATTATTTTTTTACAATTTTCTAAGCGCCTCTTTCCAAATTCCAACCCGGTGCATCCTTTTTAGTAATGGCGGATGCATGCATGCATGGATCGGTCAACCTAAACGTTTAATTGGGTACTCTGACCGTCTCCCTGCTTTTCAAATTCCATTTATTAAATAGGGGACAACTATTCTTCTCAGAGCACACCACTGCAAAAATTTCTCTACAAAAAAAAAACCATGGCCACCAAGTGCTTGATCCTGAACCTTACAATAGACAACTCCAGGAACAAAGTACTCTTTGCTGAATCTGACAAAGATTTTGTAGACGTGCTACTAAGCTTTCTCACCACTCCACTTGGTACTCTGTTAGCCTTTCTAACAAGAATTCCATTCTTTGTTTAGATAACCTCTACAAGAGTGC